>OX359292.1:70951453-71108953 GCA_947179395.2 Pulicaria dysenterica | reverse complement strand
GGCTTTGGTGATTGAATGATAATTTCTTTTAACATGTTTGAGTGCTTTGATCATTTATATATTTATCTAACCGAAAATTACGGTCTGATAGGCCAACTTGATTTCTCCAAAATGCCCATCATTAGTGAGTTATTATCATAATTAGTCATTTTTTTATTTAATCAAGGGTCAAAATTGGTTCTCGCAATAACAATGGTTTACAAATGTTCCCTCTCTCTCTTTCACACACACACACACACATACACACACACACACATATATATATATATATATATATATATATATATATATATATATATATATATATGTGTGTGTGTGTGTGTGTGTGTGTGTGTGTGTGTGTATGAGTGTGTGTGTGTATGTATGTAATTGTGTGTGTGCTTGTTTAAGAACCAAAATCAATACGAAAACAAATCTCAATCATCCATTTTTAATTATAATGTTTTTCTTATAAATGAAAAGAGTAAAATAGTTAAGTGACCGAACTATTTATTTTCTCACTTCATCCAAAACGATTGCTACCATTCGACGAGTAATACCATCGCCAACGACGATATTGTTTCCCGTCGATGCCAACAAACGCCACTTTTATAGAGACTACCATTTTGATGTATATGTGCAACTTTTTAGTGAGAAAAACCTAAAAATGTGACCAACGTTGTAAACTTAGTCATAGTCATGTTTTTTACTTGGTCACTTTCGCGCTCTAAATCAGGTAAGGCCCAAACATGTGGTATATCCATTGGGCTTGGGCCCATCTTACCCTAGACACCTCCCTATATATAGGGGAGGGCACCAAGGTTTAAGGGACTCTCCTCTTTTCCTGTCAACACTCCCTATGGAGCTCTACCCCATATGCATACACATACTCCCATCTTCTTACATATCATGAGGATCATCATCCTTATGATCCTTACTCTTCATCTCCTTCTAAAGCCAATGGGTTCATAAACCACGAGATCCTCATGTCACCCCCGCTATGGACATCGTTTCCTAGCTCGGGGTTAACCACCGCAACGGGAGACTAAACATCCAATCCTCCTTCACTCCGATCTGCTGCACAATATGTACCTGTGCGTTCTTACGTACAAACAAATGGCGTCATCTGTGGGACCTGGACAAAAATTCACGAGAAGAACTCCATGAGTTCGTGTTCTTGGTTTCTTGCCCAAAGGTTCATGTTTCCTTTATCAAAATTTAAGGTTAGGCCTTCCAATTTTATTTATAAACTTAATGTTTGGATGAACAATCATAAATGAGGTTTGTCTTCTACAAACCATGATGTTTTGTTGTTCACCCCTCATGAAGGTTCATGTTTATTTACTAACATATGAGCATGGATCATTATATATGCTTCTTTTCACATGTTCCAAACAATAAAGCACAGCTTGAATATGAATAAACACATATTCCAGGCCTCAGAATCGCAACTCCAGGCCTCAGAATCGCCACTCCAGGCCTCTAGATTCACCATTCCAGGCCTAGAAAAATATTTATTCTGATGTTAATATATGTATTATGATGTTTTAAATAAAAAAGGAAAAGAAAAGGGGGGACAAGAGTACAATAAAGGACATGACAGCTTTATTAAAGCAAGACATGACAACTCACTAGCACATGACAAGACATGACACCTTTAATAAAGTGAAATTGTACTAGACCAATGAGAGGGCAACACGCAACCTACTTTTTCAGCCTTTCCATCTACTTTTTCAGAAGGCCTTATCCTTGACAGCCCCTAAACATGGATACAAAGCCTGAACCAGGCCGGTAAATGTACAAGTATTATCATAGGCCTATAGTGACCTGTCTTAGTCCATGAGCGACCTGCCTTGGTTCATGAGCGACCTGCCCAGGCCTGCAGTCACCTGGAGTGACCTGCCTTAGTCCAGCATATACCTGCCCAGACTTGACCTGGCCTGCAGTCACCTGCCCTAGCCTGCCTTAGTCTAGCAGTGACCTTCCTAGATCTGACCTGACTTGCAGTCACCTGGAGTGGCCTACCTTAGTCCAGCAGTGACTTGCCCAGACCTGACCTAGCCTGCAGTCACCTGGAGTGACCTGCCTTAGCCCTGCAGTAACCTGCCTCGACTTGTAGCAACCGACCCTGACTTACGGTGACCTGCCCTGACCTGCGGTCACCAGGAGTTACCTGGATTGACCTGTAGTCACCTGGAGTGACCTGTGGTCACCTGCCCTGCCCTGGAGGCGCCTGCCTAGCCTAGAGCTTCTAACCACGAGGCCTGCACGCTCAAACTGTTCCTTAATTTTGCGTAACAATATTGCCGAACTTGAAAACCCCATAACTTGAGATTCCTCAGGAGTTACGAGGCCCATAACCAGTCGACGGAAAGCTCTCGACGAAACGAACCCCTTGACTAGTAACAGGAGTTGACTGGCCTGAGCTTTAGGCCCAAATTCGACCATTTAAGGCCTCAATTTCACTTTTCCCCCAATTTGTCCATTTTTAAGCATTATTTGCTCACCGTTCTTGATACAAATCATGTATTTTTGGGGATTCTTTGAATTTACTTCATATCTGATATTGTTAATTTCAGTTGTGTGCCATCAATTTCAATTTTCGAAAATCTCGAAAAAACTGCCCAAAATGGAAACTTTCCAAAAAAGGAAAACTTTATAAACCCTCATACAAGGTACAATACTTAAGTATGGCACATGCCTTACCCTACCATAGGAGAAATTCACATGGGTACACATGATGTACTAACCAGTGACGCAACACAATATGAAATTCATGTGTCTGCTACTCATAGAGCTTACTCCTTCGCGGCCAGGCCACACAGTCATTACTATAATTGTCATATGGTCGACAAAGCACAATACTTATGCCATCACTCACCTAATAACCATATCCATGCTGAATGGCAGACCGAGCGCCCATACAGGCTGTCAAACGACAAAATAGCCTACAAACAAATGGCGCAATTAATCTATGAAAGCCGGGCATTATCACCCGCCATTACTTTATTAAGCAATCAAGTATTATTTGGCTGACTCTTTCTTTATGATGTTGCATTTACTCTATTTTAAGCCAGGTTCAATGACCTGCCACTACATTTAAAAAAGCCGAGTACTGTCACTCGCCATCATTTATCTATTTTAAGCCAGGTTCAATGACCTGCCATTACATTTAAAAAAGCTGAGTACTGTCACTCGCCATCATTTATCTATTTTAAGCCAGGTTCAATGACCTGCCATTACATTTAAAAAAGCCGAGTACTATCACTCGCCATCATTTATCTATTTTAAGCCATGTTCAATGACCTGCCATTACATTTAAAAAAGCCGAGTACTGTCACTCGCCATCATTTATCTATTTTAAGCCAGGTTCAATGACCTGCCACTACATTTAAAAAAGCCGAGTACTGTCACTCGCCATCATTTATCTATTTTAAGCCAGGCTGAATGACCTGCCACTACAATTAAAAAAGCCGAGTACTGTCACTCGCCATCATTTATCTATTTTAAGTCAGGCTGAATGACCTGCCATTACATTTAAAAAAGCCGAGCACTGTTACTCGCCATTACTTACCTATTCAAGCCAGATACAATACCGGCTACACACTCATGTCTTTATGGTAGTTTAACGCTACTAACTAGTTACTAGCATTAAACTGGGGGAATGTATACTATGGGAATCACCATCACGTGCTACTACAACTGCCCCACCTGCTGTAGCTTATATAAAGCTACGAACACAAACCATACCTATACGGATTGACAACCATAAAGACACGTGATGGGAGTATGTGTATGCATATGGGGTAGAACCCATTGCCTTGTTTTTGTAGACGTAAGAGCCTCGTCTTTGCAGGCGTAGGACATCGTCTTTAAGGGGCTATCCTATTTTCCTGTCAACACTCCCTATGGAGCTCTACCCCATATGCATACACATACTCCCATCTTCTTACATATCATGAGGATCATCATCCTTATGATCCTTACTCTTCATCTCCTTCTAAAGCCAATGGGTTCATAAACCACGAGATCCTCATGTCACCCCCGCTATGGACATCGTTTCCTAGCTCGGGGTTAACCACTGCAACGGGAGACTAAACATCCAATCCTCCTTTACTCCGATCTGCTACACAATATGTACCTGTGCGTTCTTACGTACAAACAACTTTCGCGCTCTAAATCAGGTGAGCCACCGGGCTCATCTGGTTAGCTTTCCACACCTGTTTGCTACCATCATTGAACCGAATTGGGTGACGTAATCGAGTTCCCCAACCGTATGGCATCTGTCATACTTTATATTCTTTATCAGCTTCCCCTTTCTCTATAAATACACCACTACACAATTTAAAATTTTCATCCCATAATTTATATTTTTTCTATCTCTTCTACTACAAACATTGCTTATTATTTACACAATTCATACATTTTTTATTTTGTTAAATAATAACAATGAAGAAAATAGGGAAAATTGGGTTAGTTTGAATTAGACTATACTAGATATTTGGGTTGGCAAAAAGCAATAAAAAGAAACTCGAAGTCGAGGAAAAAACATTAGCACTAAAGAAAATAAATTGAAGCTATAACAAAAGACCCATTTAGAAAAAAACTTCGAGTTTTACATTTCGCATGGTCACCTTACACGGATATGACTTAAAGGTTGCTTTGACAAGTAAGGAGAGAATTAGAAAATTATATAGATGAGATGAATAAAATTTATTTATATTGTCATTAATGTAAGATCTTATTATCAGTTTTGATGTTATAGTTTTTTATTTTTTTATTTGTTATATTTTTATTTTTATACAATTTATTAACATTTGATTTTCTTTAATAATGAAAGGTTTTATAAAATAAATTAAAAAATATGAAAAAGATTAAGTTAGACTATATTAGATATTTCGATAAGAAAGAAAAAAGAAAATAAAACAATATTAAAATAAGAATAAGAAAGAGAAAGTTCATAGGCATGACCTTACCATGTGTAATTTATGTTGTTATTATACGTTTGCACATGTACAAGTTTTTAATTGGTGTTCGCATTTGGTAGTTGCATATGTGCAACCTCTAAGAAAAAAAACAATTTAAAAAAAACAACATAGATGTTAAATTAAAAGGAATAAAAATATTCGTTAGATACTTAGATTGATACAAATATTAATTGAGTAAACAAATATTAACAAAAGTACACTTCCCTATTAACAAAACTCGATTCTAAAACATATATTTACGCATATATTTACGCGGTTCAAAATTAAAGTATGAATCGAAGTAATCTTGATGTAGAAGCATATCTTACTTAATCAAGTATATATGTTGTTAATGATGATAGTTGAACCTCCCCTCCACGGCAATGCTTTGTCATCATCTTTCTATGAATCATCCCATATTCCCATCTACTAATCAAATAATTATATATTTTTTAAAAACTTTGGGCGTTTAGTTTTATTAAATATCTTTTTCATTTTTGTAGGAAAAAGGTTAATGTAGGGATAACGAATGTATACTAACGTAATTGTCTATAATGATATGTGAAGATACTATTGAATACAAATCATATATAACAAATATTACAACATAAATCGAATTTTTTCACATATTTTGTAAGAAACTTGTAAATTTTTTATCTTTTCATTAGCACTTATAAATACATACAAGATAATTAATGGTTAGTGTGTTGACTGAATTTTCCAAACTAAACCAGTACCGCTTATAAGTTTTTGGTTCGGGATTCGATACCAAGAAATAAATAATTTTGGTTTCGATATTTTCGGGTTCGGTTCAGTTGCAGTAGGGGTAAGCATACTCATTTGAAATTTCCTGAACCGCTATCAGTTATAAACTTTAGTTTAGTATATTGTTCCAAGAAAACCACAAATTTGGTTTTGGTACTTTCAAGTTCGATACCGATCCGATACAGATACTGAGCTAACCCTAAATATATGAATAAATACATAAAAGGAAGCACGATAAATTTAAACATAAAAGGTTTAGCTATTTGATACTACTATATACACCATTTAACATTCCTTCTCCTCTTTATTTTTAAGAGTTCTTAAAATTCAATCAAGACAAAATCTTAACTTTTCATTTTATCTAAATTAATCTCATCCATTCAATCATAAACCATTTCACCCTCTTGCCTAATTTAATAGAACTTTTTAATTATTTTAAATATATTCTCCTACTAACACACTCCCTCACACAAAAACAATTATCCACACATATCAACATAAGTGAGACTTATATATTAACTTCCCTCTCCTTATAGCATAGACATAATTTTTTTCTTATTTTAATGACTTGTAGAATTTATTTTTAAAATCAATAAAAAAGTTAATGCAGAAAATAAAAAAAAGGACATCTTGATGTATAAAACTTTTTCGTGACATTAAATTGCGCAAATAATATATAATTACATTCTCTATCAAAGCGACATGTTGTATAATAGAAATTATTTATCGATGCAGCATTGCGCAGGTACGATGGTAGTGTTATCAAAACAAGACATGTTGTCAAGCACAAACTATTCGTCACCGCCGCATTACGCGGATACTATGCAGTTTACTTAAAAGGGTAAATAAAATTTTCTTTATACGTATTTATAAACGCTTACAAATTGCTTTTGAAAAAAAAAACGCTAACAAATTCCTTTAAATTATAAATATGAGTATATGACTGCGATTATGATTATAAGTATTACTTAATAGAATTTTATGAACTTGTTAGAATAATATAAAAGCTAGTTTACTACTATGTGCATAACTTGGTGATAGTTAAAATAAATTTTAAATGTTTATGATTTTATGAATATTAGTATATATAGTAAAAATAACTGTAAAACATACACATAGATATAAAATCTCTTAAAAGACGGGTAAATATATTAAAAATTAGAAATTTATACATAATATCATTATCAATGTTTTGTAAAACATATTTATAATCAAATTTGAATTGTTTTAGTTTAATCAAATTGGTACACGTGTTTACTTAAATAACCACAAAAATTCATATATAACTACTAAATGATTTGAATAAATTATTAAAATATATTTAAATGTTAATACACTAATATCACCTAAAAAATATCTAAAAAACAACTCATTTGTATGTCATTAAAAGAAATATAGAAAAATAATAAAAAATTCTAAAAATAAAATATTGACATTTGTACGTGGTTTACAAGAGCCGTCGACTTCGATCCTTAACCTTAATTTTGGCTTTTGTAACTTTGTTCTCTAATCTATTTAATTATTAATCAATAAAAAAATAACTGCAGATGTTTAGTTCGTTTTCTCCTACTAAATTAAATAAAATCTAATACTTAATTATCTTTTTAACATATATATAAATAATCAGTATGGTAATATAGTTAATTAAACTCAATATAATATACTATTATTAGGATATATATATAAAAATATTAAATGCCATCGATCTGTTCATACTTCATATGGTCTTAATAACTTCTTCGAAGTTTCCCTCCATTTCCCAAGCGGCAAGAAATTAAGATATATTGCATACTTGCATACTATATATAACGAACGGGAGGTTGGATAAAGAATAAATCAGATCATCTGCTATTCTTCATATACAGAAACCACTAATTGCTTTCAAGATTTGCAACACAGAATATATACTCGAAAATGGTTGCGGAATTTCGACCGCTCGACATCAGTATCATGATGTACAACATAAGCACAACCACCCTTACCCAAGCCAAGAAAAGATGGCGTCGAGCATACTTTACTATAAACTTCTCAAACACCATGGTTTCCATTGCCAAAAACGTCGTCTACAAGGCATTACCTGTTTCAGAAATCATAGATATGCCTTCATACTCTGTTATGGAGATCGTCACCCCGCGAGACCTTCTTCCCAAGGTTCATGTTAGCATTGATGAAGTGTCTGACTTTTATAGCATTGATCAGACACAGCTCATTGATATTGTGAAAAACAAAGATTTGGAAACGGTGCAAAGGTTTGATGGTGTCGAGGGTTTAGCTAAAGCCCTTGACTCACATCTTGAAGATGGAATCAACGGTCAAGATTTAGACAAACGGAGAACCGTGTTTGGTTCGAATACTCATGAAAAACCGCCTCGAAAGGGGCTGTTTTACTTTGTGGTTGAGGCGTTTAAGGATGTCACGATTCTCATATTAATGGGATGTGCCGCTCTTTCTCTTGGTTTCGGTATCAAAGAAGACGGGTTAAAAGATGGATGGTATGAAGGCGGAAGCATATTTCTAGCTGTCTTTCTGGTTATTGTTGTTTCTGCCATTAGTAACTTTAGACAGGAAAAACAGTTTGATAGTTTGTCAAAACTAAGCAATAACATCAAGATTGATGTTGTTAGAGAAGGAAGAAGGCAGAAGATGTCGATATTTGATATCTTAGTTGGAGATATTGTGGTTTTGAATATTGGAGATCAGATTCCTGCAGACGGGTTGTTTATAGACGGGCATTCGTTGTTGATTGATGAGTCTAGCATGACGGGCGAGAGTGAACATATTGAAGTTAACTCCCTCAGTAACCCGTTTTTGTTTTCGGGTTCAAAAGTGGCTGACGGGCATTGTCGGATGCTCGTGTTATCAGTCGGGATGAACACCACGTGGGGGAAGATGATGAGCTCGATCACGGGTGATAATAGTGAACAAACACCGTTACAAGCTCGCCTCAATAACTTAACTTCTTCTATCGGAAAGGTTGGTCTTGCTGTTGCTTTCCTAGTTCTTGTAGTTATGTTAATTCGTTACTTTACGGGAAACACTGAAGATGAAAATGGTAACAAAGAGTACAATGGGAAGCACACGAGTGTAAATGAAATACTTGATTCGATTACGGGTATATTCTCGGTGGCGGTCACGATTGTGGTGGTGGCCATTCCCGAAGGTCTGCCGCTAGCTGTGACCCTCACACTCGCATACTCCATGAAGAGAATGATGAGTGATCAAGCCATGGTTAGGAAGTTATCAGCTTGTGAGACAATGGGTTCAGCCACAGTTATATGCACTGATAAAACCGGGACCCTGACCATGAACCAGATGACAGTAACAAAGTTCTGGCTTGGGCTCGAGCACATGGAACGACTCTCTTCCAATGTTATCACGCTACAAGTCCTTGAACTGATCCACCAGGGAGTCGGGTTTAATACCACGGGTACAGTTTTTAAACTTGGTTCAGGATCCATACCAGAATACTCAGGTTCCCCAACAGAAAAAGCGATTTTATCTTGGGCTGTTGCAGATTTGAATATGGACATGGAGAAACTGAAACAAAGTTCAATTGTTCTGCATGTGGAGACATTCAACTCAAAGAAAAAACGAAGTGGGGTTTTAATCAAGAGAAAAGACGATAACACGGTTCATGTCCACTGGAAGGGAGCTGCAGAGATGGTACTCGCAATGTGTTCAAAGTACTATAATAGCGACGGGTGTATAGAGATAATCGATAGTGATTCAAGAACACAGCTTGAGAAGATAATTGAAGGAATGGCAGCAAGCAGCCTAAGGTGCATAGCTTTTGCGCATAAGCAGGTTGCACAAGGTGGTGATGATCAAACACTAACCGAAGAGGGGTTAACACTGCTTGGGGTTATCGGATTGAAAGACCCGTGTAGACCTGGAGCCAAGAAAGCTATTGACACCTGCAGGTCTGCTGGAGTTCAAGTCAAAATGATCACCGGAGACAATGTATTCACAGCAAAAGCCATAGCCACAGAATGTGGAATACTTGAATGTGGTCAGGAAATATGTGAAGAAGAAGTGGTGGAAGGTGTCCAGTTTCGTAATTTCACAGAAGAAGAAAGAATGCAAAAGGTTGATAAGATCCGTGTGATGGCAAGATCTTCCCCTTTTGATAAGCTTCTAATGGTGCAGTGTTTGAAACGAAAAGGTCACGTGGTTGCAGTTACTGGTGATGGGACAAATGATGCACCAGCACTCAAAGAAGCCGATATAGGTCTATCAATGGGGATTCAAGGGACCGAGGTTGCCAAACAAAGCTCAGATATTGTCATTTTAGATGATGATATCGTTTCTGTTTCAACTGTACTGATGTGGGGGCGGTGCGTTTATAATAACATCCAGAAGTTTATTCAGTTTCAACTCACAGTAAATGTTGCTGCTCTTGTTATTAACTTCATTGCAGCAGTGTCTTCTGGTGAAGTTCCTCTAACCGCGGTTCAGTTATTGTGGGTGAATCTGATTATGGACACTTTGGGTGCACTTGCACTTGCCACAGAACGGCCCACCAATGAACTATTGAACAAGCCGCCTGTGGGTCGGGTTGAGCCTCTGATAACTAATGTTATGTGGAGAAACCTATTTTCACAGTCTCTTTTCCAAATAATAGTTTTGTTGACATTCCAGTTCAGAGGTAAGGAGATCCTTAACGTGAATGAGAGGGTGAAGAATACTATTATCTTTAATACTTTTGTGCTATGCCAAGTGTTTAACGAGTTCAACTCAAGGAAGCTGGAGAAGAGGAACATATTCAAAGGTATACTCAAAAACCGGTTGTTTCTTGGAATAATCGCGATGACTATCGTTCTTCAGATTGTGATGGTGGAGTTTTTGAAGAACTTTGCTGATACAGAGAGATTAAATGGAGTGCAGTGGGGAATCTGTGTTGCTATTGCAGCTCTGTCATGGCCTATTGGATGGTTTGTGAAGTTGATACCAGTACCTACTAAACCATTTCTAAGCTACATTCGACGCTAAGATACAATTAGGAAGAGTCTTGTTCATAATATTTCTTCGTAAATATGACTATAGCAGTGTAATGATTTAATTTTTATCTCCCTTGTATTCACTTACATTATGTATCTATCAGATTATTGTTAATTGGTTATTATATGTTCTATTTTGGGTTTTTATCCTGGTTGGCCAACAAAAGAGTTGATAACATAATTGGTAGATCTAAATGACATTTAACTTGGCTTCTAAAAGCATGATAACATGAGCATAGATGGAGAAACTTAGTAACCAGAAACATGATAAACCACTTAAAACTATACTAATCCATTCTTTGTTTGTGGCTTTAATCTCTTTCAGCAGATATCAAGCAAGTGGGATCTAATACATATATTTGTTTGTTCTCAAACTCAGTAAAAGGAACCACAAAATAAGAATGTTATATAGTGAAAATAAATAGTACCCAAAGTCATGACAGTAACACATTAATATTTTATAAAGGGTGAAGATATATATAAAAATAAAGCACCAAAGCATACAAGGAACAAAGGCCCATAATCTATGAGACAGTAACACTGATACACTTGAATAATTTATGAACTAATAAGAAATGGGCCAAACATACCATTGAAAGCATATATGCAGAAAACACTCTTACAACTTTGTCACTAACATGCACACACAAAAATTAGCAGCTCTACAAGAAAAGCATCATCACATTAAGAATTTTGAAGCTGAACTTATTGGAATCATACTATACGATCTTTATAAACCCATTAAGAAATCAGAGTTCAGAACTATGACAACATGCTGATACGAACCCATCCCATACTAGGCTCGAATCATGCCATAAATCCAAGTGTAGAACTCACCCCCAAAAGCTAGGTTGTAGGGGGAGGGGACACCTAGACTTATAAGCCACCAACCGAATTACTTTTTGGCCGATGTGGGATCATAACAATACCCCACTCTTGAAGGACCAACGTCCTCGTTGGTCACGGCTATGTTGGTCACGGTTGGCACCCCTCTTTTCGGGTCCAAGCCACCACTTCATAGGTCACCACTCCGAGTCATCGTTGGTCACGGCTACGTTGGTCACGGTTGACACCCTTCTTTTACGGGTCCAAGCCACCACTCCGTAGGCCACCACTCCGAGTGTTGGAACCTTACAAGATGGGGATGGCTTTGATACCAATTGATACAAACCCATCCCATACTAGGCTCGAATCATGCCATAAATCCAAGTGTAGAACTCACCCCCAAAAGCTAGTTTGTAGGGGGAGGAGACACCTAGACTTATTAGCCACCAACCGAATTATTTTTTGGCCGATGTGGGATCATAACACATGCCAATTATCTTTGTTTTTAACCATTTGAGATCTAAAAACAACGACAATTATGGGGCTGATCTGTCTCTGTCGGACAGTCGGGGAAGATCAAAAAATGCTACTGAATACCCACATGATACCCGATGTTAATTCATGTCAAGTCTTCCTATGTTAATGATACATAATGCAGCAGCAAACAACAGAAGGCTAAGTTGGTAATACAACAACAAACTAGGGTGTCGTAATGTAAGTCAGAATCAATAGAATGTCTGACATAAGAAATTAATCGAGTTTTTTGAATTTTTGAACTGCATAACTCAAAGTTTTGACATACTGATCATGTTTAAAGAAAGGGGGGATGTGAAGCTATTTTGCACTATAAAAACTGTTCAGAAATAAATACAAATTCATTTGAGATTAACATGCTATTAACCACTTCACAATTATCTTCAATAATCATTTACTCTTCCCTTAGTTGTAGTAAAATATCACCTCAGATTCTTAACTCAACTCTACACTATTCTTATTGCAACTTTAACTTGGCACTAAATTACATTAATACCAGAAAGAGTCTACTCAGAATGTGAGCTTCCTGCTCTTGATTCTCAATCGCAAGCAAAACAATTGTCAATATTAACGTTATCAACTTTAGTTTGAAAGCTATCATATTTGGATATTATAAATTAAAGCTTAATTTCTACCTCATCGGAAAATTTAGCAGAACGATAACTTTTGTCGCCGCACATGATTTTTCTATCACTATAGTATTAGAATCTGCCCGATAATATATGTACGCCTTAGAGCACTGCCGATGATGTATGGGCCTATATGGGTCACAAACCGGGGTCTAACATGACAGCAAATAAGTTGAGGGACCAAAGATGGCAAAAGTGGAAGTTAGCAATGCAGGCCGCGTTAGCGCCGCTAACTTAACGAGTTAGCGCCGCTAACTGTTAAAGGTTAGCGCCGCTACGGCTGCATGTGCTTTATGTCAAATCGAAGTCAGGACGCGTTAGCGCCGCTACGGGTCAAGGTTTAGCGTCGCTAACTCTTGGTTAGCGCCGCTAACCCTGCATGGGCTTTATGTCAAATTCACCTCCACTTGTAGCCAATGGGTGTGTGCTTCTAGAACCGACTTGGCCGGTTAGTGAAGAGATATAGGGTCGGTTTTGAGTCTTTTAAAGAAAAAAGATCTGGACTTTTTACTCTCTTGGTCATATTTTCTCTCTAAGGCACACATCTCTCTCTCTCTCATTATAAACTAAGTTAAGTGATCTAGTGAGGGTAATCTCGGGTTCCAGAGACCATTTGCTATTCTTAGGTGATATTTCCAGTGGAAGATATCATCAAAGGGTGCTAGCACATCTTGTTGGACTTTGTTCCCGGTTTGAGATTTCGAGAGAAGGCCAAGAAGGAGAAGAAGGAGTTCCTTGCTTCCACATCCACGATCATCCATCAACAAGGAGTTTACTGGAGCTTAGGAGCACGGTATAACATTCTTACCTTGTTGTTTTGTTGCTATTTTGTACATAGAGTAGATCCATCTTTGGGATTTCGTTTTGAACACTTTTATGCATGTTTCTTATTTGTTTCGCTTCCGTTGCGTGTTCATGAAATCCCGACAGTGGTATCAGAGCCACCTCTATGTTAGAATAACACTTGGTGGCTTGAAAAACCCGAAATCAAAATGTTTGTATTCTGCCGTTAGGGTTAGCGGCGCTACGCGGAGGTTAGCGGCGCTAAGTCTCACGCGTTAGCGGCGCTAACGTTACTGGAATTTTCGAAAATTTTGAGTAAAACAGTTTTGGTCTCGGGATTTTTGGCACTTAGACCTTCTGGAATTTTGTTCCAAAGGTGTTTTTCTTCATGATCCAGTAGTAGCATGATATGTTTGGTTGTATGTGTTAACATGAGTTGGTAATCTTGCCTTGGCCCATTTGGTTGATTTGTGTTGTGCATGTTATTTGGTGGTTTTGATCCACATTAAATGGCTGTAAATTTATTAAAATCAGATTGTTTGTAATAAATTTGTGGCTTGCATGCCATTTCATTCATCCATGTACAAGTATTAGATAAATAGGAAAATTATGTGGCTTGTATGCCATTTATTTTCTATTGTATGTAATTTGTATGATAGAGGGATGAAGACACAAGAAGGAGGCAAAACAAGATGGAGTTTGATGCCCTTAGAAGCCAATGAAGTCCTATGGAGATGGTGGTTCTAGTGGGAGCTTGCATCAAGATTGTTTTGTCCCTTAGTTTGACCAAGTTCTTCCCGTTTTGGCTCACGGGAGGAACGCATAGGTTTATTGGCAAGGATTACCGACTATGTTGTATATTGCGTGTGATGTGATTTTATTTATCTTGCATGGTTAAAATCACAAGAGATTTGGTAAAAATGGTTTACAACTCTCTCGCGCGCTCACATACAAGATTAACTCACCTAGTGAAAATAGGTTTTGTCACTAAACAAGTTAATCTGTAACCAAGCCGAAAACAAAAGCCCGTTTTCATAAAAACGTAAATCTTGCGCCAACCAAAAGATGACACCACCCGAATCTAGTGAAGCATGGAGTGATTGTCGAGCTTAGCACGAGTTATTCCATGTGGATCTGTGTGGAAGGTGAGTGTGGGATCTTGAAATTATCGGTTGTCGAGCTTAGCACGAGCCGGTAGTTATCGAGATATCACCGTGTATCTTGTTGGACGATTTACAATTACAAATTAAAATCCTTGAGTGATTGTCGAGCTTAGCACGAGTCAACCAAGAATTTTAATTTGGAATTGGTGCAAGTAGGGATCAAACATGCCAAACGACCGATGGTTGTCGTAGGATACCGCAATTGTCTAAGAGTTGCAATAGAGATTGCAATCGATAAGATGGTTATCGGCCTAAATAGCTCCATGAAGTGATCCGTGGAAAACCCGTCATGAATTGGAGTGAAATATGGTTCTTAGCTCTTGTTAAAATATTTTTCGAGACGATATGGGTAATTATTTTAACGAGGACTCAAATCAAACTAACTAATTCGTGTACTCTATTCAGTATAGGATGTCAAATCAGAACCACAACACGTCAAACTTTTCGCTTCGTATGATTCTACAAAGGGAGAAACTCACGGGAGTGAACTTTGTTGACTGGCTTAGGCAATTGAGGATTGTCCTACGTGCCGAGTCTAAGTTGCACATCCTTGAGGAACCCCTTCCTGAACCACCTGTTAGCAATGCGGAATGGGCTATCCGATACGCGTATGAAAAGCGTGTTCGGGATACGCACGATGTTGCTTGTCTCATGATATCAAGTATAAGCTCGGAACTGCGAAAGCAATTTGAGCACATGACTGTGTATGACATGATTAACAAGCTGAAGGATGTTTTCCGACAGCAAGTTAGGCAAGAACATTTTGAGTGTGTTAAAAGTCTAACCGGTTGTAAGATGCGGGAAGGCGGGAGTGTGAGTGCCCATATTTTTGAAGATGAAATCATACATGGACCAGATGGAGAGGTTAGGATTTCCTATAGGGTGGGAGCTAGGTGTGAATTTCATACTTCAGTCTCTGCCCGCCACATATGAAAAGTTTGTAATGGACTGTCATATGCATGGAAAGGAAATATCTATAGATGACTTGCATGGAATGTTGAAGGATGTTGAATCTAACATATCCAAGCATACATCATCCTCATCCACTCCCGTTCTTGATTTTAAGGAACAACTTTTAGCCAAGAAGAAGAAATCGATCCCATTAGAAGAAGAAGTTGGAGTTTCCAAGCTTACTTCAAATTTTGAGTCCATGGATATTGATGATATGCCTAAGGAGACTCAACAAGGGGTGGTTTGCTACTTCTGCGGTAGATTTGGGGATTGGAGCCGTCATGCCTGCCCTTCGCGCCGAGAGGATATAAAACTTCTCAGAAAAGAGAGAGTTAATTTTCCTACTTGAGGTACATTCATGATTATACTTCATTGCTATTCCTTAATAAGCTGGGCTGTTTACCCGAGCTATAAGACTCACGTTTGTCACAAATTTATTTTGTTGCAAAGTGTAGGTCTGTTTCTTGCAAGTAGGAAAAGCTTGAAGAACCGGAACTCTCAAGAAGAAATTTTGTTGATTGTCTTCTACAAGAGAATTGGGAGTGTTGGTCTTGCCATTAATTCCGGATTAATTATTACTTTTGTTTGTATGCCCTGCGTGACAATACTTGCTTTATTGTATGTTGTTTTGAAGATGATGGATATTTTTGTAACTTGTATTTTATGAAAAGATTTTTCATCTTGATAGTTTCATTTCAAATTCGATCCATGTCTATGCTTATGTGTTGTTTTTGACTATTTTAGTGTTTAAATACACATTTGATGACGATGGATATCACTAGGAATTGAAACAATTTTGAAAAATTATTTTGAGATGATTTTATCAAAACTTATCCATATCATTGCATACATAAAGGCTCGTTATAAGTAATAAGGCAATCATGAACAATTGGTTCTTAAATCCAAAAGTGGTTTGGATACATAAGCTCTATGGCATAATCAAACTTGACTAAGTAAACAACATTTACATCGCTTAGATCCATGTGGTTAGGATCTTTGTAAAAGTTTAGCCTCGGGCTAAATAAAAGATGCAAATCTTGTTTATTGGAATAGGATGATTAAGAAATCCTTCACCATTATTGGTAGGAAGGATTGTGACTTGTTGGATTTGATCACATTTATGTGGATAATCCATTCAAGTATGCCACAAAGAGTGATACTAGTGAAATTCTTCATCACCATCTTTATGGTAGTTGTTGAGAGAATGTTTACTAGAGAAAAGGCTTGTGTCTGGAACCTAGTGGTGTTCGGAACTAACCTAAAAAGAATTAAGAATCAATAAGGGCATATAGATATCAAATTCTTAGATCCAGTAGAGATGCTAAGTTTTCCTATCTATATTGGTTTAAACATGAAATGAATCATGGGTTTAACCCATAATTCGTTTTCTCGAAGAAACACATTTGTACATGGTGTTACTTTAAAGAAAACCGGATATCTGTGTTGATGATCTGGTAAAAAGGCAGGCCTAAAACTTGTATTCAATGTGATTGGTATACATTAATTTTATGAACCAAATCCTCGATCTAAAACACAACATTATGGTCACTTAAGCATCCAATGAGATATTGACTAGAAAGAGTCCTTTGCTTGTCAATCTCATAACTTAAATTATCCAGTCTACATTCAGTGGGAGATGGATGAATTATAAGTTGATGCCTATATATAGTTCATCTGAGTTTTGGATAATTGTTTCTTAGACCTATGGGAACCATATTTGGTTGCCCAAAAAGGAAAAAGACAATTTACAAAAGCATTCCAGTAGAAGAACGTAAAACTTAAATTAGAGACATAATGTTGACACTAGCATTTAATCAGTATAGAGATGCTGGTAAAACCTGACAATATCCATTGCTTCTTTATATCTGATGGAAATCAAGAAGACTGTTTAGATATGATGTTGTCATATTTTTAGCAACAGCAGCTTGATGGTAAATCATTGTGATGTTACCATTCATCGGAAACATAGTAGGACCCTGAGTTCACTAGTGAATAAAAGAAGGGAATGGTATAAATAGATGTAACCCATTTGCTGCATCCAAGTAATTGACTTGGGTTAATCCCACACCTACGGTGTGATCCAAGAAGGGTGAAGGGACTAACATATATGCAATCATAGACAACTTCAAATACCGACTAGAGACTAAGCGTTTCATATTGGTTATATGGAAACATGTTCTAGTGGTTATGTTGAAGATGACTTGGATAAAGTGAAGTATTGTTGTCACCTTGCGGAAACAAGTTAGTTCACGTGGACGTAAGAGACCTGTATCCTTCATAGGATTAAGTTGAGGAAATGCTTAAGGCACTTTCCGAGGCTCTTAAACATCCATAATATCCAGATTAAGTCTAGATTATGTGAAGCATTGTTGTCGCTTGGGGAAACAAGTAAATTCACATGAAAATTAGAAGACCTTGATCCTTCACAGGATTAAGTTGAGGAAATGTTTTGAAGCATGTTCCAAGGTCTTACATATCCATTATATTCAAGTTATGTCCATGACTGAAGTTGACAAAACTTGCATCTTGTGACTGTAATCCTGCTTTATGAGAAAATCAATGGAATGAGTTTTCTAGAAAGCATAGATTAAGCCAGATACTCTTGTCAGGGCTAGTGGGAGCTTCATGTGTTCCTAGTAAAATATACTCAATGAAAATAATGTCCTAATTTAGGGTTGTTCTCAACCTATTGATGGAATTATTGTTACATGAGTATAAATAGAGAATATGGAATCAAGTGGATTCTAAATTCAAGAAATACTGATGTATGTTCTTGATGTTCGACGTAAATAGACTTATCTTGAGTAAGTTATTACTGCAAGCAAATCTATACTTGTGAAACTGTCGATCTTAATCGAAGTTTTGAATATACAAATATGTGGTGTAGATACGACATTTAAGATTCAATGAGTGTCATTGTCCCTATTGTGTACTTCGGTAACATTGAGGGTATGTCAACTCTAATAAAGGTGAGTGTCAGTGACTCTATTGTGAACTTCGGTTACATTGAGAGCATGTCGACTCTAATAAACATAAGTGTCATTTATCCTATTGTAGACTTCGGTAACATTGAGGACATGACAACTATGATAATATTATGTATGATCTCTTTTGATAAACACTTTGCAAGTGGTTTAACAAGAGTATACACAAGAGTACAAAGGGATATCATGTAGATGATCCCATAATTAAGCCATTGTCAAATTCTAGTGATGAATTTCATACTAGGTATTATAGCATTGTTTATGCTTATGACTGAGCTTGAATATATTTTAGTAAATGTCTGATTTACTTATAAGTTTTGGGAACGATACAGACAGTATTGTAACATATGCTTGTTTCGATATATAATGGGGATTATATATGTGTGTGATACGGTTACATTCATAAGACTTTACTGTGTTCCATCTTAGCACGTTTAACCACTTCCCAGAATGTTTATACATTCTAAATTTCCACAGTCAGTCATTCTTCAAGGGAAGGAAGTTTGAAATAAGGCTGAGGTTAGGTGTTGGTTATGCATTGATCAAGGATTGAATGCATGAAACGCAACAGTAACATGTGCTTGAAAGGAGTTTCAAGTGACTGGAAGACCCGCACCTGAGTTCACTTCATGGATCATGGTCACAAGTAACTCGGGATGATAATATCATTACGTCCTTCGACCTGAGATGTATGAATTACCATAGCATGAAACTTTCTTACTTTGGTTATTTCAAAACATAGTTCGTAACTGGCTATTATAAAGGGAATAGCTAGGTAAGACAAGGTTCACGCTATGGGGTTGTACAGTCAACGGAATTTGTTCCTCTTGTATGAGAGATATCCCTGGGCCCCTCAATGATTGGGCGCTGACACCAAAACAAGCATGGCCATGCGCAAAGGAATATTGATTGAGAATCAGATATATGTCCTTAAATTTTGGTCACCACCAATCAAGATCGAGAAACATAATCGTGAACGATCTGGAGATTGACATATTAATCCATGTCTCGTGTTCACAAGGATGTCGCGAACAAAGGGATGCTTGATCACTTATCTATAGGACCTCTACGTTTTTATGTAGGTTATGGTTTTCTGCAAGGATTCAGAACCCATACATACTTGGGGGCATTGATGCTTTGCTAGAGGCCGCTCTTTGTCTGTGCTTGCTAGGGTACAATATATTATGTGCAAGTGGGAGTTTGTTAGAATCTGCCCGATAATATATGTACGCCTTAGAGCACTGCCGATGATGTATGGGCCTATATGGGTCACAAAACGGGGTCTAACATGACAGCAAATAAGTTGAGGGACCAAAGATGGCAAAAGTGGAAGTTAGCAATGCAGGCCGCGTTAGCGCCGCTAACTTAACGAGTTAGCGCCGCTAACTGTTAAAGGTTAGCGCCGCTACGGCTGCATGTGCTTTATGTCAAATCGAAGTCAGGACGCGTTAGCGCCGCTACGGGTCAAGGTTTAGCGCCGCTAACTCTTGGTTAGCGCCGCTAACCCTGCATGGGCTTTATGTCAAATTCACCTCCACTTGTAGCCAATGGGTGTGTGCTTCTAGAACCGACTTGGCCGGTTAGTGAAGAGATATAGGGTCGGTTTTGAGTCTTTTAAAGAAAAAAGATCTGGACTTTTTACTCTCTTGGTCATATTTTCTCTCTAAGGCACACATCTCTCTCTCTCATTATATACTAAGTTGAGTGATCTAGTGAGGGTAATCTCGGGTTCCAGAGACCATTTGCTGTTCTTAGGTGATATTTCCAGTGGAAGATATCATCAAAGGGTGCTAGCACATCTTGTTGGACTTTGTTCCCGGTTTGAGATTTCGAGAGAAGGCCAAGAAGGAGAAGAAGGAGTTCTTTTCTTCCACATCCACGATCAGCCATCAACAAGGAGTTTACTGGAGCTTAGGAGCACGATATAACATTCTTACCTTGTTGTTTTGTTGCTATTTTGTACATAGAGTAGATCCATCTTTGGGATTTTGTTTTGAACAATTTTATGCATGTTTCTTATTTGTTTCGCTTCCGTTTTTTTGTTCATGAAATCCCAACATATAGGTCTTAGATTTGATTAACATTACTTACTTTCACGTATCTGTGAAGTTGATGAACAACATCCTTAAGAAAAACATCAATTAATCATTATAACTTCATAAAAAATATGATCAATTGAAAACTCAGATAAAAAATTCAACAATCTCACTCTATTTACCACTAAAATTTACACATTACAGATCAATTGGGGGGTTACCTCTCTGTTCACAATAGCGCGCCTTGCTTTGAAGGTCGGAACATATAGCATGTATTCTCATTGTTAGATCTCTTGTGCGGTGATATGGTAGCAGCAGCAGTAATGAATATTAAGATGGTGGTTGAGACGAAGGACTGAGATCAAATGATCGATACCAAAAGATAATCGCCATGGACGGAAAGTGAAAGAGCCACATGCTCTCGCTTTCTTAAAAAAAACTATTTCTTTTATTATAATCATTTAAATTTAAATTTAAATTTAAATTTTAACTATCCTCAATAGTAAATTTTTTTTTTTTAAAAGTCACAAGTTTGTTATTTAATTTAATAACGGGTGAGGATTTGAGTCAAACATGACCATCATGTATTCTCACAAATATGAGAGTGGACTCTACAAAGAGGACTTATTCTTGACTAATATCAAGGGTCACTCTCATGTTTGTCAGAGAACATGATTAGTCATGTTTGACTCAAACATATGAGGATTCTAACCCTTTAATAACTATTTTTTTTAAACTAAAATTGGTAGATCTAAATAACATTTAACTTGGCTTGTAAAAGCATGATAAGTTGATAACATGAGCATAGATGGAAAAACTTAGTAACTAGAAACATGATAAACCACTTAAAGCTATACTAATCCATTATTTGTTTATGGGTTTCATCTCTTTTATTAGATATCAAGCAAGTGGGATCTACTACACATCTTTGTTTATTCTCAAACTCAATAAAAGGAACAACAATATAAGAATGTTATATAGTCAAAATAAATAGTACCTAAGTCATGACAGTTCACATTAATTTCGTCATTTTTCATCATTTTCGGTACCTGTTGTGTAAGTGATATATAAGAGAATACGAAAATGATGAAAATGACGAAAATTCATCATTTTGTATATCACGTTACAGCACAGCAGGTGACGAAAATGATAATTTTCGTCATTTTCATCATTTTCATCATTTTCGAGACCTGTTGTTTAAGTGATATATAAGGGGGGACACGAAAATGATGAAAATGACAAATTTATCATTTTCGTTAATTTTTTTTTCAGAAATATAGGAAGAGTGGTCTCGTTTGAAAGAGGATTAAGAAATGAGTAGATTGGTATAATTTTTTTGCTCAAATTCAAAAAATTGAAATAGTTATGATCATTTAAATATTGAAGGGGTAAAAAAATAAAAAAAATGGGAGTTTTGAGATAGCTAGAAGAAATCATGAGTTTTCTATGGAAATTATGCAATTCGCATCTTGTCCTTTTAAATGAGTGGCTGAGATTGAGACTTTTGGGTTTTTGTTTAAGGGGGGGTTTCTATTGATCCTAACCCTATATATATATATATATATATATATATAGACAAAGGATCAGATAGAAACGTTCGCACCGTGCAAACACCTGCAAAACACTTATCTAGAACAAACCACTGCATCTAGATGCAGCAAAATTACAGAAAGGGATCTGATACGAACGACACACCAACGATGCGAATGGCCTCATCCCCACCATCATCTTCACTGCCTCGCCTCCGCCTCTTCCTAGCGTAGCCACCGAGGAGATTCATCTTCCTCCTTTCTCCTTCCAAGGCGATTGCCGCCTCTGCCCTCACCATTAATCACACAGCCCTTGCAACATAAAAAGACAGTTGAAGGTGAAGAAGAAGAAGAAGGAAAAATGATATATCCTCATTGTAAATCCTAAATATCTCTGTTGTTTTTTTAACTTTTGATCGTCATTTATCTTGTTCTCTACATCATCCAAACAGATCTGCACTCAATATACAAGTTTGATTTTCTCTATCGTATTTTCTCCTATGATTTTTGCCCCACTTTATTTTGCTGCATCTAGATGCAGTGGTTTGTTCTAGTGCATCTCAGTCGTTCGCAATGTGCGAGCCGTTCGCATTGGATCTCCACCCTATATATATATATATATATATATATATATATATATATATATATATATATATAAAGAACCAAAGTATACAAGGAACAAAGGCCCGTAATCTATGAGACAGTAACACATCAATACATTCTGATAATTTATGAACTCATACGAAATGGGACAAATATACCATTGAAAGATGTATGCGGTGAACGCTCTTACAACTTTGTCACTATATGCACACACACAAAAACAGCTTTACAAGAAAAGCATCATCACATCAAGAATTTTGAAGCTGAAGTTATTGGAATCATACTATAAGTTCTTTATGAACACCTTAAGAAATCAGAGTTCGGCACTATGACAACATGCCAATTTTCTTTGTTTTTAACCATTTGAGATATGAAAACAACGAAAAATATACGAGGTTGATCCCTCTCTCAGTGAAGATTACAAAATGTTACAGCATGCCTACATGATACCAGATGTCAATTCATGTCAAGTCTTTCTATGTTAATGATACATATATGCAGTAGCAAAAAAACAGAAGGCAACAAGGGTGTCGTAATGGAAGTCAGAATCAATAGAATGTTTGGCATAAGAAATTAATCGAGTTCTTTAAAATTTTGAACTGTGTAGCTTATTTTGCACTATAAAAACTATTAAGAACTAAATGCAAACTCGTTTGAGATTAACAAGCTATTAACTACGTCACAGATTATCTTCAGTAATCAATTAATCTTCCCTCAGTTGTAGTAAAATATCCACACCTCAGATTCTTATCTCAACTTTACACTATTCTTGTTGCAACTTTGAATTGGCACTAAATTACATTAATACCATAAAGAGTCTACTTAGAATGTGAGCTTCTTGCTCTTGAGTTTCAGTCGCAAGCAAAACAATTATCAATATGAAAAACCAATAAGGTTGTCAACTTTAGTTTGAAAGCTATCATGTTTGGATGTTGAGAATTAAAGCTTAATTTCTACCTCATCTGAAAATTTAGCAGATAGATAACTTCTGTTACCGCACACAACCTTTCTATCACTATTGTCTTAGATTCGATTAACATTACTTACTTTCACGCATCTGTGAAGTTGATGAACAAGATCATTAAGAAAATAAATAGACTAACAAAACAAATCACACAGCTCAAGTCAATACGTCTAAAGCATGCTGCATGTACTCTACCAAATTGAATGGCATACACAATCTCAGAGTGACACATGGCAAATGCCTTCAACATTGTAATAGAATTTAATTAAGCAGTTAGGCCTAGTTGTTACTCTCTCTCTCTCTCTCTCTTCTGTGTATATATATGTAATCGTTCCTCTCTTTCAAAGTAATGAAAT
The DNA here is from genome assembly GCA_947179395.2 of Pulicaria dysenterica. Taxonomy (NCBI): domain Eukaryota; kingdom Viridiplantae; phylum Streptophyta; class Magnoliopsida; order Asterales; family Asteraceae; genus Pulicaria; species Pulicaria dysenterica. Next base: position 71,084,888 of record OX359292.1, on the reverse strand, counting down.
AATAAGAATCATTACTCAAATTCTTTACTCTCAAGTTCTTTACATGGTATCAGAGCTGCTATGATCATAACGATCAGCAGTTCTTCAGGATCCAATAATTCTGAAAGTTTAATTCAATTCTTCTTCTACAATGCCTGCTTCTGAATCGCCGATTGGAGATGACATAAACTCCATCAATCATCCCCTATTCATCCATCAAAATGATCATCCTGGATTAGTTCTAACTTTGAAAAAGCTAACAGGATCGGAGAATTACAGTTCATGGAAGAGATCAATGACAATAGCATTGAATGCTAAGAAGAAGTTAAAAATCATCAATGGCGACTATACTGAACCAGAATCTGGATCCAATCTCAGATCTCACTGGGATAGGGCAAATGATATGTTGATCTCATGGATATTAAACACAGTTTCATATCAGATTGGAAACAATCTAAGCTTCGTTAATTCTGCACAAAATCTGTGGGAAGAATTGCAAGAACATTATGCACAACTCGACGGTCATAGGATTTATCAAGTGGCCAATGAAATCTCACAACTGCAACAAGGAAATGGAAACATTGAAGTTTACTACCACAAACTAAAAGGTCTATGGGATGAATTAGATGCACTGGAAGCACCTTATGCATGTATCTGCAAATGTACATGTGAAAATGGAAAACTCAATGGTGAAAGGGATCAGAGAAAGAGACTAATGCAATTTCTTATGGGATTGGATGAAGGCTACACTAACATCAGAGGTCAGATCTTACTGATGCAACCATTACCAATGGTCTCCAAAGCCTATGCCATGCTACGACAAGAGGAAAAACAAAGGCAGGTACAAAAGCAGCCACTACCTATTCCTATTGCTTTAAATACAGTGCCACATGGCTATAAGAAAAGTACCACCTATCAAGGACAAAAGACCAATGATAATTCACAAAGTGAAAGAAAATCCTCATTTAAGAAAGGAGTGGTCTGTACTTACTGCAACAAGGAAGAACACTACAAAAATGAGTGTTACAAAGTCGTAGGATATCCACATAATCATCCTCTACCCAACAAGTATATTCCTCTCTCACAAAGATCAAATTACAAAGGCAAATATGTAAATATGGCTATTAGAGAAGAAGATACCCCAATCACTATGAATGAAACATATCATGACTCACCGCAAATCACAAGCCAGCTCAATGACAATGATCCTTTCATACACTCAAGGATGGACCACTTGCAAAACCAACTCAATCAGGTCTTGATGATGTTACAAACCAAGGAATCCAGTGACACCAATTCTACTCCAATGGCAGGTATATTCTCTTCTATTGCTTCATCTGTTTGTACTTCAAAAGGAACTTGGATAATAGATAGTGGCGCAACTGACCACATTTGCAACTCACTCCATCTCATGCATCACACTAGAAAATGCAAACCACCAATCTTTGTGAAACTTCCTAATGGCTATACTATCGAGGTTCATATCATAGGTTCTGTCATCATAACACCTAATCTCACTCTGTATGATGTCCTTCATGTCCCTTCTTTCACATACAATCTCATATCCACAGGTAAATTCTTACACTCAACTCACTGTTCCATTACATTCACCCCTAACAAATGTCTTTTCCAGGACCATAATGGGAAGATATCACAAGGTGATTACTCTGGTGGTCTTTACACCTTAAACACTTCAACAAACTATCAACAACACAAAATTCTTGCAAGCTGTAGCACCACCAAGCTATGGCATGCAAGGCTTGGATATCCATCAACCAAAGTCCTCCATCAAATCAAAATCTTGTTACCTTTCATTTCTAGTATTTCTGATTTTCAGTGTACTGTTTGTCCATTAGCTAAACATCACAAACTACCATTTTCTTTAAGTCAATCCTATGCAAATGACTTGTTTGAACTTGTTCATGTTGATGCATGGGGCCCATATCGATACACAACAGTTAATAAATGCAAGTACTTTCTTACCATAGTTGATGACCATTCAAGGGCTACTTGGACTTACTTGCTACCTAATACATCTCATGTCACTTCCACTCTTAAAACATTTCACACATTCATTCAAACTCAGTTCCATAAATCAATCAAGACTATAAGATCTGACAATGTGACAGAATTCCTTAATGAATCACTTTTTGAATTTTTCCAACAACATGGCATAATTCATCAAAGGTCCTGTCCATACACACCATAACAGAATGCCATAGTTGAACGTAAACTTAGACATCTCCTTGAGGTGGCAAGGGCTTTACACTTTCAAGCACATTTCCCAACACATCTATGGGGTTACTACATTCTCACAAAAACTTACCTCATAAACAGACTACCAACACCCATTCTAAATAACAAAAGTCCCTATGAAGTCTTGTATTAGAAACCTCCTTCACTGACTCATCTCAAAGTAATAGGTTGTAGAGCCTGTGCCCATTCATCATCTACGGACAAATTTCAACCCAAGACCATTCCTATGATTTTAGTTGGCTATGTACAAACTCAAAAAGGTTATCAACTCTATGATGCAACCACACAAAAGGTCATAATCACTAGACATGTCACTTTTGATGAAACAACTTTTCCTTTCCTTCATTTATCCTCTGAGTCACACAATGCTCCATCAGATAACACTTTACATTTATAACACCCTCTCTTCTGGCCTAGATTAATTAAGGTATTTAAGATTCCAATATTTAGGTTTATATTTGATTATGTGAACTTAATTATCTTAATTATGTTAATTGTTATTATTATTGGAATAATTGTTATGTGTTAATTAATTATTTAATTAAGAAAATGATATTAAATTAATATGTGTGTGTTAGTGGAATATGATGTGTCTAAGTTTGATGACAATTAGTCACCACATGACAACTAGTCACCACATGACAACGTTTTCCCTCATTACATGCAATTAAACAAAGTGTGTGTGTGTGTGTGCTTGTGTTCGACCGAGAAGAGGAGAAAGCAAAGAACCATTTAACAATTTGATTTTCTTCTTGCATGCTTAATTGTTAACAGAAGAACTGATCCAGCAGGTGAGGATTCTGAATTATAATTGTTAATTGTTAATTATCTTCGGTTTTGAATATTTAAATGAATTCCGCATGATTCAAGAGATTAATTGATGAGGATAGGATGATTGCATGTTAGAAGTTATTGAATTATGATTCTTATGTGTTTATTATAGATTCTGGAAATTTGTATAAACAATGCATGCTTACAAATCAGATTAGAAATGAAATTGTTCAAAGTTATGAATCATTCGGATTTGACATGAATTAATCGGAATTGGTGAATTCCGAACAGATTTGATCGGAATTAGTGTGATTCCGAATAAACTGTTAAAACTTATGATTGATTTCCGAACACAATATGCGGAATTTCATAAATCCGAACAAAAGACTAATTGCCCTAACATTTTATTCGGGATTGGATTGATTGGAATTGATGATTATTCCGAATAGAACAACTGCCTTTACTCGGAATTTATAATGCTCGGATTCGGCCTGTATTCGGAATTTTGTGTATTCGGAATTAAATATATGCCTTTACTCGGAATTCTATTTTGATCGGAATTGCTTATTCAGAATCTCATTTATCCGGAATTGAACATGTGCTATTACACGGAATTTCGTTTAGTCGGAATTGGCCTTAGCTCGGAATTGGATTTTATTCGGAAATGAACCCATTCGGAATTGCCCTAACATTCGGAATTGAGATTTATTCAGATTTGAGAAGGAAGCCCAATATTATTCGGAATTAATGTAATTCCGTATGGATTTGCCCTTGTTTATTCGGAAATGTGAAAACCACCCGGAATTATGACAATTCCGTATGATACATCCGGAATTTGGGATTCTTAAGGTTTCCTTAACAAATCAGATATTCTGTACTGAATTTATATGCATATCTGTGATATGAGAATGTACATGTGATGTATGAATAAATATGTTATTTATTATGTATCAGTATTATGAATTAAATACTGACTTGTGTTCACTTAATCTCAGGAACTGAGAAGACTCAGTGAATTAGTCCATTGAGTGTGCTACAGCCTTGCTGACTGTGGTGAGTGGATTTATATCTTCGGATATACAGGATATGATATCCTGATTGTTACTTGCTCATTGGACTGTATGTCTTGATTTTGAATATGTATACAGTATACATGTTACTTTTGGAGATCAGCGTGGGGGATTTTCGGCTGGGCCTGGTTTAGGGATATATAGTAGTAGCACACAGCTTGATTTGCATTGGTTGTATTCAAGGGTGCTACTATTGTTGTCCATGTAACTGGGCCATCGGCAAACCTTGGTTTTGGCCGACCTTGGTTGTAGGTGGTTGCAACACCGCCGGTTCTCCTTGATTTGTGAGCTTTGTGTTTTGGGCATGTTTGCCTTGTATATGTTTAGATATTTGTTCCCTCACTTAGCTTTGTGCTAATTCCCCACTAGATTGTTTTGCAGATCCTCCGTGGTGAATTTATGGGTGATGATGACTGGGAATATGGACAGACCAACACTCTGATGTCCAAGATTTTGTATAGAGTCTGTTTTGTAAATTAACACTATAGTGGTATTTTCTAAACGACAAATAGACAAAAGTTGTATTTAACTTCTGATTTTAATCTAAGTATATGTAATTTAGCTTCCGCACGCAGTTTAATGTTAATAAAAAAGTACAGTGTTACAAATTGGTATCAGAGCCCTGGTTTGAGGATTTGCATGAATGATTTGTGCAATACTCGAACCGAGGCTCTGGTCAGTCCAGTATTCCCAGGGTGGGTAATTAGTAGTGTAGCTTTGAGGGTGGTTAGTGTGTTTATACTGACGGATTAAATCTAACAACTGGTGAGATGTTGTGTATAGAACAGAAAATGGCTGACAACGTGAACCAGACAACTACCCATGCGTCCCCCAGAAGAAACAACAATCAGTCTTCCACTGCAGCAAATGAACAACACAACCGGGTTGGTACATCTCACAATGGTGAGTCTGAACAACAAGATTATGTGCTACAATTGGAGGATACATTGCAAACACTGAGAGACCAAGTTCAGGAGTTGGAACAGCGGCAGCAAACTCAATCCGCAGAGCAAACCCAAACCATCCAGATGCCAAGAGAAGCACCTATATTTACTCAACCTATACCACCACCTGTCTTTACTTCAGTACCATTCGGTACTATGTCAACTTCTTTCGGATCCTTACCATTTTTTACCATACCACCAGTATCACATCCCCAACAGCAGCACCAAACCCAACAACAGAACATTTTCATCCCTTGGTACCCAACTCAAGGAGGTTTTAAGCCGAAAGGGCAATATAAGGATTTTATGGATTGTCAACCTCCGGAGTATTCTGGAAGCTCCAACCCAACTGATACTTTGAATTGGTTAAGGGAGACGGTGAAGGCTTTAGATGCATGCAATTGTGAGGAGTCTGATAGGGTGAAATTCGCAACTCGGAGACTGAAAGGTCAAGCTGCAGTCTGGTGGGATTCTTTAACTGCTCATTTATCAAGGGAGGTTGTGAACTCTGTTACTTGGGATCAATTTCAAACCAAGTTTTGCGAGCAATTCTGTAATACTTATGATCTAGCCAAAGTGAAGTGGGAGTTCTTAGATTTAGCACAAGATGATAAGCTGACGGTGGATGAGCTGATTTCAAAGTTTTATGAAAAGTTGAGATTTGCAAAACAATGGGTCCCTGATGAACCTTCTCAAATAGATCATTTTGTTCAAGCCCTATTGCCTGAGTATCGGGGTAACACCCGCATGGCAACATCATTAGTTCAAGTATTCACTCTAGCTCGAGCTGTTGAGGGAGATGTGAGGGCTCGGGAAAGAATGAATCGTGAGAAGGGATTATCTCACAAATCTGGAAGAAACCAGGGTGGAAACAAGGGTAAATGGCAGAGCAATCAGAACCGTGGAGATCAGAAATCTAAGGGTTCAGGTTCAAATCAGAATAGGCCATGGTGTGGCACATGCAAGTCTAGGCATACCGGTCCATGCACACCTCAGACTAAACGGTGTGTAAGATGTGGGGAGTTTGGTCACGAGCCTTCTAACTGTAGGTTAAAACAAATGTTTGCTGGAACTGCCATGAGGAAGGCCACATATCTGGAGCTTGCACGAAACAAAGATCAGCGGGGACGGGGCAAGGGGTAGCAAATGTCGGGGGATCGTCTTCTCCAGGTCAGAAGCGAAAGGCTGCACCTTCTGCGGAAGGGAGAGCCTTCAAGATGATTGTTACAGAGGCTGCTGAAAACAGTGATGTTATCACGGGTATGTTTTTTATAAACTCTATGCCCGCCTGTGTGTTATTTGACTCTGGTGCAAATAGATCGTTCATATCTGTTTCCTTATGTGATAAATTGAATTTGCCTGCTACTGTGAATACTACTCCATTAGAGGTAGAAATAGCAGATGGTAAGTTAGTGCCTGTAACTTCATCTGTAACTGGGGTGTCGATAGACATTGATGGTACTAGTTTTCCTATAGACTTTTTGCTAATGCCTATACCGGGGTTTGACTTAGTACTAGGCATGGATTGGTTAAGTCACCATAAAGCTAGTATCCAGTGCCACAAGAAACTCATTACTATTCCTTTGGCTGACGGGTCGCATGTAATGGCTCGTGGTGATAGATCTCGATCTTCTTTTTCAATCATCTCGTATATGAAGGCTAGAAAATCTCTAGCCAAAGGGTGTGCGTCTTTTCTGGCTTATGCCATTGATGTGAAAAAGGAGAAGCGGCCTGTTACGTATGTTCGTGTTTGGTGTGCGTGCGATACGCATCTTTTTGGAACGCGCGATGATGTCACAGAAAGGTTTTAATATGGAATTACTACTAGTCTAAAATAACGCACACGGGCAGAGTACCCACGTATGTAATATAGGCTACTGGTAAGACCGATGATTTATCGAACACGGGTAAGAGATAAGTGAGGCTACTTAAAACCAAACATATTGTCTAGCTATCTAAAATCATGGGGAAAAATGGAATTAAACTACAGGGCATAAACAAATTAAGCTGAGGCAAAACTAACAGTTCTTAAAAGGAGCAGTATCTAAGAAGAAATACAGATTGAAATAAGTAAAATGAAAAAATGAACACCTAGTCATGAATCCTCCAGATTAATATTAATTAGTAGTGTTAACTAATCCGGTTATAAAAGTCCGATTTAACTAAGATTGTCTTTTAGACGTGATTTATCTTTTTAGAACAATTAAGTGATAATCCTGATTTAATCCCTGTATTATTAAAATACTGGTTAGATAAAACCTCGCTTCCCGGGTGTTATCCCGTTTTACTTAAAAAGTCAGTATTTATCTCCTAATAAAATAATAGACAGAATAATTACCATCGTCTTTCGAACTCCGGTAAGAAGATATATATTTGGGTATTAAGATAGTATATCAGTTCAACCACCCCAAGTGGGTCCATGGGCATATGGTCCTTTATACACATACCAGACTTATACGTATCTTACACCTCAAGTGGGTCCATGAGCATATGCATATAAATATGAGTCCGTTTGGGATATATAATGTATAACGATACAGGTAATCTAAGCAAATGGTTTTTCAACACTTACGACGCCGAATACCCGCATGAACTGATAGTATTATACAAAATAACCAAATATAACGTTACATTATTTCAGAAATATCATTTTCATATCTTAGTTAAAATCATTCCAGAATAACCTATGTATAACAACTACATATTTATATTAATCTGGATTAATCGTGACTAGGCGGAACGAATCTAGCTAATCATGTTAACGGAAATACGCAAATAACATAAATACGAGTACATATTTAAAGGAAAGAAGACACCGAATTGAAGATTACAAAATGAAAATGAGTTTGCAGCTTCTGGAAATTAAAATACAGGAACTAACTTCTGGAAATACAGCAACGAGCTTGAAATGGCAAGCCAACTGCCACACCTCTAGACCCAAACATTAAACTCAACAATTTTGAAGGTGACAAACTTGAAGATCCCCACAATATCAAACACCTGTGGGCAAACTCATATATCTGACTCTTACCAGGCCTGATCTTGTTTATGCTGCTCAAACATTAAGTCAATTTGTTCAAGATCATAGAACATCTCATCTTAAAGCTCTCATACGAGTTATCAAATATATAAAACTATGTCTTGGTCAAGGCCTACTTCTTCCAGCTTCAAATGATCTTAATCTTAGTGCTTACTATGACAGTGATTGGGCAAGTTGCCAAAACTCTCGAAAATCAATCACTGGCTACACTATTTTCTTGGGTCGAAGTCTGATTTCGTGGCAATCCAAGAAACAGTCAGTGGTGTCTCGATCTTCTACTGAAGCTGAGTACAGGGCACTTGCAGACACAACATGTGAAATCACTTGGATTAGGAGTCTATTACATGACTTTAACATTCCTATATCTGGTCCCATCGTCTGCCATAGCCCTTGCATCCAATCCAGTTCAACATACAAGGACTAAACACATAGAAATCGATTGCCATTTTGTTCGAGACAAAATCAAATCAGGCATCATTCATCCACATTTCATTCCATCCAAAAGTCAAACTGCTGATGTCCTGACTAAAGGTCTTCACAAGTACATGCACTACAATTGTTTGAGCAAGTTAGGCATATGTAATCCTTACGATATGCCTACTTGTGGAGGGGATAAAGAGACTAACAAAACAAATCACACAGCTCAAGTCAATACGTCTAAAGCATGCTGCATGTACTCTACCAAATTGAATGGCATACGCAATCTCAGAGTGACACATGGCAAATGCCTTCAACATTGTAACAGAATTTAATTAAGCTAATCTTTCAATTAGTTAGTTAGGCCTAGTTGTTACTCTCTCTCTTCTGGGTATATATATGTAATCATTCCTCTCTTTCAAAGTAATGAAATAATAAGAATCATTACTCAAATTCTTTACTCTTAAGTTCTTTACCGAAAAACTTCAATTAATCATTATAACTTCATAAAAAATATGATCAATGGAAAACTTAGATCAATGATTCAACAATCACGCTCTATTTACCACTAAAATCTACACATTATAGAGCAATTTTGGGGGTTACCTTTCTATTCACAATAGCACGCATTGCGTTAAAGATCGGAACATGTAGCACGTATTCTCATTGTTAGATCTCTTGTGCGGTGATATGGTAGCAGTAGCAGTAATGAATATTGAGTTTGCGGTTGAGACGGAGGATTGAGATGAAATGATCGATGCCAAAAGAGAATCGCCATGGACAAAAAGTGAAAGAGTCACATGCTCTCGCTTTCTAAGAAAACTAGTTTCTTTTATTATAATCATTTAAATTTAGAGGGTTGATATATTCTTTAGTATTTCTCTCATTAATTTTCCTATTTACAAATTTAATATAACTATAAAATTTAATAGAGGAGGTGGAGAAAGAGAAGTAGTGGAATTTGTATAGAGCTGTAAAGGAACCGAACGGACACGAAAAAGGCTTGCTTGTGTTCGTTCGTTTAACTTTAGCCGAACAAATAAATGAACACGAACGGAATTATATGTGTTCGTGTTAGTTCGTTTAACTTTAGCCGAACAAATAGACGAACACGAACGATAAACGAACGATCATGTGTGTTCGATTGTTTAAAAGATATGGCTAATTCATTGTTGTTTGTTCATTTAAATGATAAGCAAACTTAAACAAAGAAACACGTGCTATAATACAAATCCAGCATTATTAAACACAAATAAACAATATATCTAAATTCACACACATATTTAAATGAATAATTATATAAAATATAAACGAACGATAATCAAACGTTCACGAACATAAATGAACAAACGAGATATTTGTTTATGTTAGTTCGTTTATTTAAACGAACGGAAAATTTTGTTCATGTTTGATTGTTTATTAAACAAACAAACATAACGAACTTCCCGCCGGACAATTTCGCGAACGGTTCATGAACATTCGGTTCGTTTACAGCCCTAATTTCGTATATCAACTTGTGCTACATCAGAGACGGTGAAGGGCGACGATAACAGAGACGGAGACACAGAAGGCGATAACGATGACAGACAATGGTGATGGCGGAGACAGGGAACCATAGAGACAACGACGGAGATGGGGAACAGGGACGGTGGTTGAGGAGGAGACTGTGAAAGGCGACGATGGCAAAGGCGGGGACGAGGAAGGGTGACGACAGTGGAGAGTGAGAAGGGCGACAACAACGGAAGTGGGGATGAGCGACGGTTGAGATGGGGAAGGCTATGGCGATGGCCGATTAGGGCAGCGACGAAGACCGCCGAAGGGAGGTAACAACGGTTATGGTGGTTCTGGAGGTAGACAATGATGAAGCCAGTGACAGTTAGCGGTGGAGGATTAGGGCACACTAGTAGAAAAACACGATTTCGTCACACCAAAAACGTGTGACGATATGCGTATAGTCACACTTGCTTTTTCAGCGCATGTGTGACCAAAGGTCGATTGACCATAGGTCGTAAATGTGTGACCATATGCTTTTTAAAGTCAATCATAAATGTGTATGTGTGACTATTGTTCATGTAATGGCCACATAAATTTAATGTTTGTGTGGTGTTTTGTAATATTCATTCACATAGATGTAATTATAACGTGACCAAAAGTGTTAAAATGTGTGAACATATGATTTTTAAAGTCAAGTAAATGTGTATTTAATGTGACTATTGTTAATTCAATGGTCACATGAATTTGATATTTGTGTGACGTTTTGTAATGTTCAGTCACACAAGGCATTTTATTTTTGAGTATTTAGTCACATAGTTGTAATTAAAAAATGACCAAATGTGTTGAAATGTATGACAATATGCTTTATAAAGTCAAGTGAATGTATATTTCGTGTGACTATTGTTCACTTAATGGTCACATGAATTTAATATTTGTGTGACGTTTTGTAATATTTAGTCACACAAGGCATTTTAATTTTGACGATTTAGTCACATAGTTGTAATTAAAAAGTAACCAAACGTGTTAAAATGTGTGACCATATGTTTTTTAAAGTCAAGTAATTGTGTATTTCGTGTGACTATTGTTCACCCAATGGTCACATGAATTTAATTTTTGTGTGAAGTTTTGTAATATTCAGTCACACAAGGCATTTTAATTTTGAGGATTTAGTCACATAGTTGTAATTAAAAAGTGACCAAATGTGTTAAAATGTGTGACCATATTCTTTTTAAAGTCAAGTAAATGTGTATTTCGTGTGACTATTGTTCGCCCAATGGTCACATGAATTTAATTTTTCTGTGAAGTTTTGTAATATTCAGTCACACAAGGCATTTTAATTTTGAGGATTTAGTCACATAGTTGTAATTAAAAAGTGACCAAATGTGTTAAAATGTGTGACCATATGGTTTTAAAGTCAAGTAAATGTGTATTTCGTGTGACTATTGTTCACCCAATGGTCATATGAATTTAATTTTTGTGTGGAGTTTTGTAATATTCAGTTACACATGCATTTTATTTTTGAGGATTTAGTCACATAGATGTAATTATAACGTAACCAAAAGTGTTAAAATGTGTGACCATATGGTTTTTAAAGTCAAGTAAATGTGTATTTCGTGTGACTATTGTTCACCATATGGTCACATGAATTTAATATTTGTGTGACGTTTTGTAATATTTAGTTACACAAGGCATTTTATTTTTGAGGATTAAGTCACATAGTTGTAATTAAAAAGTGACCAAATGTGTTAAAAAAGTGTGACCATACGCTTTTTAAAGTCAAGTAAATGTGTATTTCGTGTGACTATTGTTCACCCAATGGTCACATGAATTTAATTATTGTGTGGCGTTTTGTAATATCTAATCACACAATGCATTTATTTTTGAGGATTTAGTCACATACAATTATTCAAAAAGTGACCAAAAGTGTTAATAAGTGTGACCATATGCTTTTTAAAGTCAAGTATATGTGTATTTTGTGTGACTATTGTTCATCCAATGGCCATATGAATTTTATGTTTGTGTGGCGTTTTGTAATATTTAGTCACACAACGAATTAAGCAAACAGTGACCGAAAGTGTTAATAAGTGTGACCATATTATGTGAGGGCACCTTTTAGTCACATTTAAGAGATCAATAATTTGTGTCACGCTATGAGTTATATATATATATATATTCGTACATGTGGCCGGTTAATTCCGACTATGATTGACCAAATCGCAAATTTGTACTTGTGGCAACAAGGGTGAAAGAGGCCGAAAGGAGACTACAACGAACACGAAGATGGTGAAAAGTGATGGTTACGGCGGTGGTGAAGACCAAAGATGGTGATGTCGGTGACGGTGACGGTTATGTGGTGGCTGATTAGGGAAGCGACGATGACAAAAGTCAAGTTTATGTTAATGTGGTGAAGGCGACAATGGATTGTTGGTTTGATAGGTCTTGATTTTGAAATTCCACATATGAGGGATTTTGGAATACCACGCATCCCTCAAGGATTTTGAAATCTCACATAATTTGAATTCAAAATCCCTTTATGCTTATTTTCTACCAAACATGGGATTTTAGGGGATTTGAAATGCAAACCCTGATATATCCCTCGAAATCACACGAACCAAACATGCCCAAAGATTTGGAATTAAACATGTGATTTATTATTTTACCATTCTACCATTTTATACTTTAAACTTATATGCGTGTTAATCGTATCAACCTGGTCGGGCTTAAGGATAGTCGGGTTATGTTAGTCGATTTTTAAGATATACATTTCATTCAAAAAACCGACCCTATTAAGTTTTCCTTTAGTTGGGTTTCAGGTTTAGGTTTATAGGGTTGGACTAATCTGGTCAGTTGGGATTTAGAATATTGCATTAAACAAATACCGAAAAAATCGAAAACCAGATCAAATTCTGACAAGTTATATCAACCAAATACTATATAAAATTTAAAATATTGCAGAATGCAAATTCTTTGACAAAATGTAAATCTTGTAAAAAAGACCATGAAACAAATGTCCCCTAAACACCTCAAAATTGATGATTTTATAGAGGATCTTTTATAAGATAAAAGGAAATTTGTAAGAATTATGATAACACTGTTATATCATTTTACATAGTTTTTACTTATGTTTGCATAAAAACGAATGTAAAATTTTGATTGCAACGACACTAGTAACACTAAACACTTTGTAACTACATCATACACCAATCACAAGCCGCATCAACTTTTTCTTCTATTACCGTGTTCATTATTCACACGTCACGACTAAGAGTTTAGACATTCTTCTTATTTCATCACACTTACCATATTGTCATATTAGTTTTTTACTTCCACCACTTAGTTCTTACAGTCCGGTAGTAATCACTTATTACCCTATTAAATTACGAGACACATTTAGTACCTATCAACAAATCAAAAGCTTTAAAAAAATAAAGAAAGAAAGAGAGTTGTTGTATGATCCCACATGTTCTCCATCACACAACCTACCAAAATGTTGTATCTACCACATCTTTGCTTTCACCACACCTTTACTCTTGTCGTATTATACTATACATCAACTAACAAACTAAGGTGACAATTTATCATGATATTTTGAAGGGTGGTTTAGTAAATTAACCATAAAATAATGAGATATCAAATTCTCATGAGATTTTATATGTGATCCCCTAGCTAACATATTTTTAAATAAATATATATGTGTGTGTGTGTGTATATATATATATATATATATATATATATATATATATATATATATATATATATATATCATTCCATTTTTCTTTTTCCTTTTTCTTTTTTTTTCATTTTTGTTTATCATAATTATAATAAAAGATCTCTTTTTTATTTTTATTTTAACTAAAAAGTGATATATATTTTGTCATGATGGAGTGTCTGAATCATTTGTATTGGTTATAATAGTAGTGGCAGGGAAAACAATGATACTTAGATCAACTTTGGAGAGAGCGTCTTATGAAAGTTGAATTTGTTTTCTAGGAAAGCCGACCAAATAATAGGGTGATTTCACTGATTTGTAGTGATAGTTAAGATAGTAGTTGATGTTGTGACCGTGTAAAATAAACAAAAGGATATATTTTTGTTTTTTATTATAGTAAAAACTTTATATACTATGAAAAATAGATAATAAAACAATTTAATGTTATTTTCTTTTAAAGTATTTTATTTTATTCATTTTATTTAATAAAAATAAAAATGAATCTTCTTTACTTTTGTTATATTATCGGTTTGCTTTTTCTAAATATAATATCTACGTCATATACATTTCATGTGGAAAATATTTAAAAACAGTATCACGGTCACTAATAGTGTAGCTAAAATAATTATTAAAAAATATTAAAACTTAAGTTGAGCAAAAGATTTTAATGAATTTCATACAACACTAAAAGTCCGTTACTATTAAGTGATTATTTAAGAAAAACACGTTGGCTGCCTATAATAAGATAAGGTATTAATTTGTTTTTATCCCGACACAAGGCGCGGACAAAACAAAAACTTGTTTAAAATCACTTATCTATTTACTCTTAATATCATATGTACAAACAAATAGACAAACTACCCGTTTTTAACGTAATGAGCTCCTACGTCAACGATCACACCATTTGTTGTAATGTATGGCATCGTTCACGTAATCGCGTGGCATGGTGCCATGGCCCCTATGCGCCCCACTTAATGTCTAATGAGTCAAAATGTATTTCTTCGTGGGCTAACATCCTTGGGCCCCTATTGGGCTTTTACATGTTCGTCCTATACTCCTATATGCCATAATGAGCCCGTTTTCTCAATCTTGAAAGAGTTGTGTTATTTAGGTTGAAAAAGAACAATAAAAGGACGAGTCTAATTAATAATTTATTAATAGGTTTAATTCTTCAAAACTTATTAAATTATATCTCAAATTTTAATGTATGTATCAACCTTAAAAAACATTATTGTGTGTATCATACTTTTAAAAATGTGTTATTGTATGTATTAAACTGACTATTGTATATACTAAATTTATACCATTTTTACTTTTTTATGTAATCAAAATACGTACAATAACAACAAATTAAAAGTGTAATATACACAATAATATTTTTAGACTTTTAATATATTTTAAAAAATTAAACCTTTTATCAATTTGCTGATACCTATTACAATACCATATAATAACAAGGAAAGGATTATTATGTCTTTTTCTATACTAGTCTTAAATTTTTATATTAATAAGCGTCCATGAAATTTACAAAATCAAATCTGGAAGAAGTGGTAAGGCTATTGTTTCTGGCGCTGCAGCCCTGGGTTCGACTCTCGGCTACTTTATTTTGTGTTTTTTTTTTTTTACATTTTTGAAGTCTGGTTTTTTTAATAGGTAAATCTTTCTTATTTGTTTTTTTTCATTTTGTTCTACCTAAACTATTAGCATAAATTACGTTTTGTTATATATCACCTTAAATGTATATTGTCAACTAAATTATTTACTTAGTATTAGTTTTATAATACTATTGCTTAGTATTTTGTCACCGTCTTTATACTTCAGCTCGCACCATTTTATTTGTTTTGTTTATTATTTTTTTATAATCAAGATTAAAAATTGTTTCGTAAATAACTCCTATTACATGACTTTTCCATTTTATTTGTAAATCTTTAGACTATAAAATGTGCATTGTAAAATTTAAATAAATGATTTTTATATATATTTATGAAAACTGAAAAGGATATAATTAAAACGACTTTGTAATATATATTTTAAATTACTTTTTAAATATAGAAACATATAGTTGTATGTATAAAATCATATGACAAAAGTTTATATACAACTACATTACATATATCTTATGTTTATATTTTATTATCAACTAATTGATTTGTGGAAGAATTCATGGATAATTATATTTCTTTCTTTTATTAGTTTACTAGATAAAAAATACATATTTAAATATATGTTTTTAATACCTCACAGCGAAGCGTGGGCTAAAATCACTATTTCTATACTAATACTAGGATATGATTTAAAAATTTTCACATTATGTTCTTAGATATTATCCAATAAATTTCCCTGAATTATTTATAAGAGAAAGACAACAAAATTTTAGTTAGTAAGATGTGATTGATGTAATATTTCTAAAAATATTAATTTTAAAAATCTATTATCAAAGTAAGCAGAATTGGATAACTAATAAAGAGAGAATAAATATACAGTAAGGTTCCAAAAAGAGAGAATACACAATGAACACTAGCAAAAATTGGATAACTAATAAAGAAAAATTATATTTTAGCGTACTAAATAACATATAACAACAAATTTGTTAATTATATAGACAAAAGTATATACTTACTAGATATATATACTAGGTGGGAGGTTTAAATGAGAACCTTAAATTAATTGAAAATGGGATACTCAATCCTAGCCGTGCAATTCCCCCTCCTTTAATGTCATTGTCCACTCATGAATTCTTCACATGCACCCTGCCACACTCTATCCCCTCGCGCTCTCCATCTATGAATTCCACTTACAAAATGAACGGCTGAGATTGAGTCTCCTATTCTCATTTAATTTCTCATTCTCAATTGAACATTCCACTATATACTAGATGAATAATGTATTAATAGCAAGTATGTTTGGCGGAAATAGCTGGTAGCTGGAACCTCTTATTTATTTATATATGTGTTTGTTAAATTAGATGTTAGCTGGAGCTTAATAGTGTAAATTTACAAAAATGATGAATTATAAAAATGGAATCATGGAAGGAATTATAAAATAATTAAAGAAGCTATTTAGGTAATTTGGTATATAAAAAACTCAAAGTTTTTTATTTAAAAAAAACTTTTAGCCTTTTCTTTTAAAACAAAAAGCTAACAGCTTCAATACACTTTAAAAAGCTTCTTACTTAACACACTCTAAAACATGTGTTCCTAATCACTAATTTGTATTTTCCTTTGCAAAAACACTAATGTGACGTTTGGTTGGCAGGAATGTTTCTGATGGAATTGGAATCTGCCAGGAATTGATTTTGAATCTGTAATCTGTTTGGTTGGCAAGAAATGAAATTGGAATCATTTTCCATAATCTGTTTGGTTTGCAGACAATATAGATGAATTTGATTTCAGACATGCAGAATGACAGGATTACCCTTCCTGCTTTTTTTCCTGAATTTAGATTGTTTTATAACTTTTATGTAAATATTATATTAAATAAATTATAAAATCATGCTAATAAACAAAATAATAAACATAATAAGTTAAAATAATGTAGTATTCTTTGGATACATCCAATTACCAAAATGCTTGGGATGATTTTAACAAAATATAGTTATAAAAAAACTTACATGTCCAAAATAGCAATCATCCTAAAAAAATATCTCAATTAATGTATAATGCACAAGTAACATGTGAATGAATTGATCAAGAAAGATAGCATGTGAATGAATGATTTTATTATACACCAAAAGAAACATGTATAATGCACAAGTAACATGTATAATGCCTAATTTATTATATATATATCCAAAATGAAAGATAATTGATCGAGAATCATGAAATCTGCCACAAATCAAAAATCATGAAATCTACCACAAAAGTTAATAATAAATCAGGCCACAAATCAAGAATCCATGTATAAATTATGCAGTTCTTGAATTGATTTCAACATGCTTCCAATTGATTTCAACTGTGACTATTGGTGAGAGATGAAGGGAGAGATAACTTACCGAGGGCAGCAGCGGTGGATGACAAGAATGCCGGCGGTGGATGACAAGCCGGCGTTGAGGACGAGGGCAAACCCTACGGTGAGCAGCTCGGCGGTGAGCAGCTCGGCGGTGAGCAGCTCTGCGGTGACAGCCGGCGTTGAGGACGAGGGCAAACCCTACGGTGTCGTCGGAGACGACGCAGGTCGGTGGAGACGACGCTGGAGACGAAGTTCGATCCTTGCGGCCTGAAAGTTTGGGGGATAGATGATTTGGGGGAACAGGGAACGTAATAGGGTTTTTAGTTTGAATGAGGGTAATAGGGTAATTAGCCACTTTCCCTAGTTCATTGGATTTTAAAATCCTCCCATATGTGAATGGATTTTAGAATCCCTTATCTAAAAGATTTTAATTCCCATGAAATCCAATTCCATGACCAACCAAACAGGACTTCCTAAGGAATTCAAATCCAATTCTCACAGAATCCCATGGATTCCTGCAAACCAAACAGACCCTAAAGTAACATTAGATATCCTATCCTGTATCCAACTTTCATGACGTCATCATCTAGATTTTATGATTTCAAAACATTAATTCAAAGTGAAGCCTAATTTAGATTGTATTCCAATTTCAACTGTTAAATACTCAAATATGTTAGAAATGGTTAGAACATCTTAATACGCTTTAATTTTTTTTAATGAAAAGTATAAATTTTTTTCTAAGATTATGCTACTTGTTTCCTAGATTAGGAGTGATGCAAGCAACCAAAAACACGTAAGATGCTGATAAACCATTTATATACTTAACAGTCAAATAACAAAAATATATTAAAATAGATATTGTTGGCTTCATTGGGTCGTTTCTTCAATATTATAAATGATTACCAAAAGGTGGAGTCAAAACATGCATGCACCTACAATAACATGACGTCTGTATTGGAATATGATTTATTAAAAAAAATCTTCGTCACATGTTTGATTGACGTCTTATTAATCCAACAATTATCAGAAATTGATAATGACGCTAAGATAACTTGAGACTGCATTTTTAGAAAGATGTGTTGTGTTATTGAAAAAAATATGGACCTCGAGTTCGATCCTTGCGGCCTGAAAGTTTGTGTTTCATATTCCCTTACGCAAGCCTTCAAAGTTCAACCACATGAGTTCTTTTACATGTGTAACTTTTTTTTTCCTTTTCACTTTTAAAAGCCTTTTTTATATTTGGTTTCGATTTTAACTATTTTTTATTATATTTTCTAAACATGTTCTTTTGTGAACTTCTATTTATTTTAGGGTTTAGTTCGCGAAAATGTATCCAAGTTGACATATTTTGTTATTGTATGTACTGAACTCTCAAACTTACCATTTAATATATCAAACCTAAAAAAGTTACTGTTTTATGTACTAGTTTACTTGTTTGTTACCTACAAGTTGTTAATGTGTAACAAGTTAATTGTGACATGACACATATTCAGCTTATGTGGCTGATGAATGGCATGTGACTTGGATTTCTAATGACTTAAAATAAGTAAAAAATAAAATAGTTATTTTATTAATATAATAAATAATAATAATAATTTAAACTATTAATTAGGGTTGGATTTCTGATGGCATGCGACTTCCAGAACCCATGGAGAAATCGAAATCGAAATCAGACCAAACGCCATGTGGAAATCGAAACAACATCTGAAATCGAAACCCCACCGCCACCATGTATTCTTCGATTCTGATGGCATGCGACTTCCAGACCTGCTTCGGCCCCTGTAGGTAAGCAATTTAGGGTTTCAATCGACGAGTACAGCGTCTGAAATCGAAGGTTCTCTAATCGAGTGCAGCATCTGAAATCGAAACCCCTCCACCGCCATGTATCCTTCGATTTTGATGGCACACAACTTCCGAATCTGCTTCGGCCCCTGTAGGTAAGCAATTTAGGGTTTCAATTGACGAGTACAACGTCTGAAATCCAAGGTTCTTAATCGAGTGCAGCATCTGAAATCGAAACCCCACCGCCACCATGTATCCTTCGATTTTGTTTCAAGATTTTAAGATCTAGATTTTTGTTTCAAGATTTTCGATTTGTTTCAAGGTTTTTAAGATCTGGATTTGTTCATATCGATACGTTGAGTTTGGGTTTGTTCAGATCTTCATTGTCCACAACAGATATGTTGAATATATCCAAGGTATGGCGGTTTCGGTTCTTAGATCTGCTTATAAACATGTAAGCGATTTAGGGTTTTGTTTTCATCGAAGATGTTACAATTTAGGGTTCTTGATTGTGTTTGAAAATTCCAATCTCGAAGAAGATGATGATTGTGCTCTGATTTCATCATATTTTGTTTTCATTGAAGATGTTACAATTTAGGGTTCTTAGAGTTGTGTTTGTTGTTCATGAAAGGTTTCCAAATTCTGGGTTTTAGTTTGATTTGGTTGAAGAATTTTGCTCTGTGTTTTAGTATTATCATCTGTTCATAAAAGATTCATATGCAATACATGTGGCATTTCTTAGTGCAAAAAATAAATCAAAATTAATAAAATAACCGATTACTTGCTAAGCAGGTAACCCAATACATTAAATGGTAGGTTTAACAAGTCTGATACATTAAATGGTAAGTTTGAGAGTCCAGTATATACAATAGCAAAAAGTGATAACTTGGATACATTTTCGCGAACTAAACCATTTATTTTATTTTAAGGTTTTTTGCTTAATCTCCTCTGTTTTTCTTTTTTGTTTCATAAATTTTGTAAAGATGCAAGACTTAAAGGTGAAATAGTATTAATCTATTATGAGATCAATTTTTTTTAAAGATTTTTTTAATGACTATATTTATTTGATACCTAAACCTTTTTAATTATAGGGTTTACTACAAGTATGTATTGTTGTTACAGCGTTTGAGAGTTGTTTTAAATTATCTTCTTTAATTTTCGACACATAATTATTTTTACTACGATTTTTTAAATTTGTTCTTTTAATGTTATTCATTTGTGAACTTTTTATTTGTTTTCTTTTAGTGTTCTTTTACTTATTTTTTTATTTGATAAATAAAAAAGTATATATATAGTATATTATAAAGCATTTAAACATTTTGCTTAAACTCTTAAATATTAAGTGTTTTAAAATTACTTAATTGCCTCTTATAAATAAAATTGAGTAACTATTAAATATAATTAATAAGATTCTTATATTTCGTTCTAATAACATAACTTTACATATTTAAGAAAATCTAAATCAATACAATTTTTTTGAAAGTTAAAGCCAATACTAATTAACTTAATTATTAAAGTATTTTCATAGCATTTTTTTTTAAATTACGGAGAACATAAAAATAAAGGCAATGGAAAAAGATAAAGAAAATAGACATGTCGCCAAACGAAAATTATTCGCCGTCGCTGTTCAAAAAAATTATTCGCCGTCACCGTATTACATAAATATCATATACGTCTTGAAAATGGGCATGTTAAGAAGTATAAATTATTCGTTGCTGCATCATTGCACGGGTATCATGCTAGTTTATAAAAGGGTTTTCTTCTTTTTCGTTAAAATCTATTTTTCTAAAGATTAAATTATTTTTAAACAATATTTCAAAATTTCACCGTGGTTTAGATTTTATACGTTTACTTGAATTATAGTTTTTAAATCTGGGTCGTTTTTCATGTCCGGGTTGGCCCAAAACAATTAATGGGTTACTTCGGTCCAGTTTCTTTTATCGTAATGTGAAGTAAAGTAATGAAATTGAAATCAAATTTCGTTGTATATTACGTTTGGTAACATTATTTGGAAAGAGATTTAATTCTTTGAAGTATTAATATTCTTTTAGGTTGAAGAATGTCATTCAATAACTAACAATGATGGAAGTAAAATCATTTTCATTCCTTCACATTACGGTAAAACAAACGAGACCTTAATATTCTAACGTTTAAAGTAGTTTTGCTCGACTCATAGAATGTTAGACTCATACACTCAACTCATCAAAGCAAATTTTGGGCTTACCATTCTTGTTAATCTTTCATTCAATGACAATTTTAATTCTGAATTATTTTGAGAGAATATTATCTTTTTATGAGTAATGTTTCATATTGGATTATCAGTGATTTTATAAAGTGTTTAACAAAAATAATGGGTTTATAATGACAATTTTACTTCACTCATAGCCAATTTATATTGAGTTAAACCCTACATACTTACATGATATCAGAGTAATGTTCACCTGCGGTAAAAGTCACACAAACTCCATGTAATACATAGGTATCCACGTGTTAGACGCGGAAAAAAAGAATGTCACACGTGAGGGGTTGTTGAGTAATGTCTCATATCCCACGAAAATTGATTTGTAATGTGCTTACTGCTTAATAAGAGTCTGAACTACACGCTACACTACTCATAACCAATTACTTTTTAATTAGAACTCATTAATAAAACTTTTATGTATTTAATTTTGAACATCTACGTTGTATATTGCTTATTGGGTATTACCCATTTGTGCTCGTAAGAAAACACATTATATCATGTCCTTAAAGTCGCATATTTTTTTTTAATATAATTTTAGTTCTTATAGGATGAGTGACCACCATTTACAAGAAAATCAAGAACTTTTTTATTATTTAGAATGTTAAAAGTAAATAATATAAATTAAACGAGATAATTTAGCTTAGAAGATAAATTTTGTCGACCAAAATTATGAAGGGTAATTATAAACTTAAAAGTAAACGAGGTAATTCTTATTTTTGAAGCAAACTAAATCTAGAAGTTGAAGGTGATCTCCTGAAAATGTAAAATAAAAGATGCAATTCAACTTGTTAAATTGTAAGAACACTTTAAAAAATAATTTACCGATAAAAAAAGAAAAAAAAACTTCTATTCTAATAAAAAAAACATACGATTTATAAAAACTACGTCGTAACCATTTTGTGAGATGAACTTCACCGACTCGATTCGACTACGTATTGTAAGAATATTTTATAAAATTAATTAACCAGTAAACATAGAAAAAAACTTTTATTCCAATAAAATAACATACGACTTTTATGACGCCCACTTGTGTAAAAGTGTAGGTTCCATATTATCAAGTATTAAACAATATGTGAAGCAATCAATACACAATGATGTAGTTCTTGGATGTATAAGAATGATACGCACGAGAGCAAGTATACGGCCAAAGAACACAATATTCGATCAAATGAAAGCTTATTTAGAATAGGGTTAACCAAGTAGTACTTATACCCCTTGGGTATTTACAAAATGTACCCTAAACTATTATTAATATCAAATAACAACTAAACTATTAATAACTTCACTAGAATATATTGAACACAATTTATGACCTAACATTCTCCCCCTTTGTGTTCAATTTACAATTAAGTATAATAATGAAATTTATCTATTTAAGCACCAAAACAATCTCCCTGTCTAGAATATGCAGAGATTCTTTTTCTTTCTGCAATAGACATTAGAAGATCGTGATTTGAAGTTTCGAGTCTTTACGAGATCTTTAAAGACTCATCAACAGTGATCAGGTTGTATAGGTTGTCTATCAGAGATTGCAGTAGAAGCCTCGGGCTTATCAGAATCTACAACCATGATCATCTCTTTTGTCTTCACGGGAACAGTCTTGAGCAGTACACGAGAATAATCTTTCTTGATTACGCATTGTGCATATTCGATGTTGGTTTGGCTGTTTCAGCATATTTGAAAACTTCTTTAAACAAAATTTGCTCCCCCTCGAAAGTAGGTCAAGATCTTTAAAATCTGAATTTTTTTTAGAACCTTGCTCACTTTCAAATTTGTAAACAGTTGTCTTCTCCTCTTTGAAACTTTGTCAGATGTCCTTGTTTTACCTTTTTAGGAAATAAGGATCTCATCTCCTTAAAATGTAAACGGCTGAAAATTTTAAGACACACTGCATTTGATGTATTAGCTCCCCCTTAACTTGATATCTCTCTCAACACATGAATCATCTTTGTCTTCAGCTACACACTTTTGTTGAACTTTCTCAAAATTAACTTTGCCTTCTTTTGTAACACTTTTGTAACTTGATTCTCCCCTCATGATGGTCACGATCCATCATGATCATCATGCACATGTAAACTGTATTCAGCTTGATTTTGGCATGACTCTATCAGAATGATATGGCAATAAACGCATCGGTTGTAACACCGGGATCACATAGATTTCCCGTTAACACATCAGTTTAAATAAACTGAGTGACCTACGTTCAGCGTTGGCATGATGTTAGCACTGGTAGGATTTCCATCTATCACTGTAAATATCGTAGGATAGTACTCAAGATGTTCCGGCACTGTTACAAAAATAGGCAGATGATTCCATAGGTGTCCTAGAAGAAAATAATATAGCAATTGGCTCTAGACTCAATAAGTGCACGAAAGAAGTCGGGGACCAAAGTGGTTGTCCTCTTATTTTCAATATCAACAATCTCCGAGTGAGATGTCAATAGTTTATGTGATAAGTCTCCGTGTGAAGTTGAAACAATTATCTTTTAAGAGATAATTGAGTAGCTGAGTGGGGTAAGTGCATTGCATCACTGGGTCCATGATGTCTTCTTCAATACCAATATAAAACCAGTAGTAGATGTGGCTACCCAGATTGACATTGTTTAGTGAGGATCTTTTTTTATCCTTTCTCTCACCCCCAACTCTCTGAATATTTTTCAACTTCTCCCTCAAACTCTCTTTTCAAAATGTATGGACACGCTTTTTCTCATTTCTACAAAATAGGAAGCTCCTTGGGTAGGTCTGTCCGGCTCTGGCTAGACCATAAGAGTAAAGAAGCTGCCTAAACACAGTACGCACGGGTGAGCGAAACAACAAAATATTTTAGTAATTTTGAACATTTCTAATGTTTTTGGATTTTGGATTTTTCCAGTGTTTTTGGATTTTCGAATAATGAAACTAGAACAAAAGAAATATTTTTGTAAAACTTTTTCTGATTTACTCCCCCTACAAGAATGCATAAAAACAATATTATTGAGAAAATTGTATACTTGTGGGTCTTGAAGACTTGTGCTCCCCTTGCAAGTGACAATCATCAACACAAAAGTTATATCAAATAATGATAACTCACAAAACAGAAACAAGCTTCTCAGATTATCAGTCTCGAACTGATGCTGAACAAAATAACGTGTTCGATGAACAACAGGGAACACTCTTCTTTCTTCTAGCCATGAGATTTGAACTTCTTCGTGTATTGAACACACAGTTGTTTTGACTTCACATATTATCCAGAGTAGTGTAACTGTGGTGTTCCAGAATGTCTCTAGGCTTATCTGCAAAACAAATTATGCAGATTTTGGTACCCATTTGAATTTGGGTCCAGGTGGTTTAGGAGAATTAACTACAGATTCATTTTTAGGCATCCACTTGTAGTTAGAATTCAAGTCTCGGTTGTGTTCTGATTCATTTTTAGGTATTTACAAAATGTATCCTAAACTATTATTAATATCAAATAACAACTAAACTATTAATAACTTCACTAGAATATATTGAACATGATTTAGGACCTAATAGAAAGTGGCCCCGTCCTTCTCAGTTTTCTCATATTATGTTGCTGAGTCAGGAGAAGAAAGAGTCAAAGAGATCAGATCATATAAGACACGGAAAAAAGAAAAAGTATGTTGAATTTTCTTCTATTTATCATAGGCAATATATAAATATGGAAAATAAACATATATAATAAGAAATAAATTAAAATTAATCTTATTCAAAACTTGCAAGGCACATAAGCTTCTGTTTTTATAATGGAATGAATATGAAATAATTTAGAGTTTAACTATGAAAAATTATATTACCACAGAATAAATATGGAAGAATTTAGAATTTAACTATGAAAATATATATCTTGTTTGGTTGGTAAAGAACTAAAGAATGAAATTAAAATCTTATCAAGAATAATATAATTGAAATGTATAAATCAAGAATAAGTCATACCACAAACCGTCATCGTCTAAAAGTCCTAGAAATGCGTTTCAATACTTTCATGTTCAGTCGGGTTCTAGTAGGGGTAAGCGCATTGAAATGAAATTTTCCGAACCGATACCGATTATATATATGTTTTTTGTTCAGTATTTTATTTAAAGAAAACCACAAATTCAATTTCGGTTCTTTTAGATTTGGTATTAGTTTTGTCTAGTTTCTGTACCAAATTAATCCTAATACATTTTTTTAACGGCAAACACACACTATCTCTAAACATACTCCTAAATATCTACTCCACTGACACCGAAACTTGAACTCACAACCTTTTGAGAGGGGACACCACCTTACAACACCACATACCGCTGGGCTACAAGCCCTTTGGTTATAACCGTATATATACGATCAATATAAAAGCAAATAATAAATTTTTTGCTTATAACCGTATAAATAACGTGCGTATTTTGCCTTTCAAAAAAAATTAACATGCGTATATACAAACGCTTAAATATAAAAATTGTATACATACCAAAAAGTATTGAAATCTGTAACACCGTAAATCACAAGCAATTTTTTTTAAATCACAGCGGAAATATTGCAATATAAAATCATAAAGAAAGCAACACCACAAGTTAAACTAACACTGTACAAAACATAGCATCTCGTTTCGTGTTACAAAATATTTCATAAAGTATGGCTCATCATTTCTAAATCCAAAATATCAGAGCGACGGTCAAACTTTCCCTATACACAAAAACAACAACCTACCGTGCTCTCAAAAACCTGCAACAACGAGTTAGGGTGGGGAAATAGCACAAAGCTAAGTGAATGGAAATCAAGTCACAAGCAACAATTAGCAGAACCACAACGATCACAAGAACGGATAATCTCAAATATCAAAGGACCGGCGGCTCTGCCGAGCCTACGACTTGTAACACCACTTTTCTAAAATAGGTTTTAAAACTATATTACTTAAAAATTAGCACTTTCAAAAGAACAGGGTTTGCAGAAAACAAGTTTTCAACACTTTAGTGCTAACAGTCTCACAAAAGTAGTGTTAAAAGTACTCAGTTTAAGAACTTGGAGCTATCCAACTCTGCAAAGCACTAGGGTCTTACCCTTGCTGGAAACTGATTACCTGCAAACACAACATACTAAAACGTAAGCTTTCGCTTAGTGAGTATATACTAAACAGAAAAACACATATATCATGAGTAATTCTTCTCAGGATGTCTCACGTCCTAGCTATGACCTGTAAAACAGTCAAACTGTTAACTTGTCCCGGGGTATGATCACACCTCGCGCGTAACCAAGCCCCTGACGCTTTACTTGGGTATAAGGATCTCAATATACCTCTTTCACTTTCCTGGATACTAGGTATCCGCTTTTATTTGTACAAGGCTTCTCTAAGCCAGGTACCTGCTATATTTGTGCACAAACATATCACATATCACAACACAGATATCGTACTATTCACTTTGTGGTTAAATAAGTACAAATCATATCAAATACTATAACATAACGCTACTGATCCTCTGAACAGCAGCCTTTAACTTCGAATATAAAACATACAATTGATATACTATTCACTTAGTGCGCGTACGTATACTAATCTAATTAAAGGTAAGTACACTCAGCTTAGCAGTAGTTAAGAAATATACTCCTCTCACAGAAGCGTCAATCTCTTATTGCCTACAAACAATAAACATGTGCTACATTAACTTCTATACGCTCTATGACAACTTAAACTGAACATTAAGCAACAAACAACTTGAACTGGTTCTGGCCTTCCGTACGGCCGTAGGGGTTCATCCCTACGCCCGTAGTAGTGTTTCTAGGCTTCCTACGGTTGTAGGCTATATGCACTACGCCCGTAGGCTAGTTCCCTTCGTCCTTAGATGGTAACTCATAAAACACTGTCCTACGCCCGCAGGAACCCTAACCTACGGCCGTAGGAGACAAAACAACCAATAATTCTTGACACCTTCCTACGCCCGTAGGGAATAATCCATGCGGCCGTAGGAACAGTCGGTACAACAGACTTATCTGCTCTGTTCGAACAACAGCTGGGTTTCGAGGTTTTACCCTCTAAAAACGGTTCAAAACATGTCTTCTGGCACAAAGACAATTGCTAACATATGCTACTTCTTCTAGGACCACTAATCCACATCAAAACAACATACAATAACTTGAATCTATGATTCCACCAAGGAATCTCTCTTTGATCATAAGAACATCAAAACTACACAAACACATACCTTTAAACTATCTCTTCGCTAATCAATCAACTCCAGAAGTTAAGCTTCATTTTTGGATCAAAAATCAGCAAAGAAAGTGGCTAGGAAGTATGTGTAAGTGAGTGTATAATTGTGGCAAGAAATATTTGACTAAACAAGGTCAAAACAAGACCTTCGTATATCTATAACTTTGGGCAGTTGTCAAAACACCCCCTGAACTTCTTTACTTTTCTTAAAATGACAAAACTAACCCCTTAACTTTGAAAACATATAATACACATAGCACAAAAAGGCAACTTGCTAATGTTGGAGTATGCCCACTGTCACACGTACGCCAAATGATCACTACCGATGATGTATGGGCCTATCGGGTCACACACCGGGGGTTGATCTTGATAAAAACCTAAAAGGGAGGGTTGGAAATGAATAATTAAAGATGGTTGGTAATCTGGGAGGGTTAGCGATGCTAAACCCTGCTGTCGCTAACCGAGTCGCGTTAGCGGCGCTAACCTTAACTGGTTAGCGGCGCTAAGTCTGGGCGGCTAGCGGCGCTAACCCACCTGACAGATTACAACTTTATTCCCTCCACCTCCTTGCTCCACCAATGCATGTGTGGTTAATTGGGATCTTCTAGATCCGGCCTTGGGTAACTCCAGGGGACTAGAGGCAGCTTAAAACACATGCAAAACTCTTTTTTTTCTCTCTAGAGGTTAAGGTGAAAAAACACACACACATAAGGAAACATTTTGGGGTTGTTCTTGTGGGTGTGAGAGAGAGCCGAGAAAAGAGAGGTTCCTGGAGTTCTTGAGGTTGTTGTTCCAGAGATAGTGACTCCATATGTTGTAGGACACTTAATGGCTTGCTAGTACAAGTAGATCACGGTTTTTCCCGGGGTGGACTTCGATAGAGAAGAAGGTGCTATAGCTCGGGTTCATGATCTACATCAACTTCAGAGACATCAGGGGTATACTCTCTTCTCCCTTTCTTTTAAGTTTCATTTCTTGTTGTAAAGATTGGTACACAACTTGGGGTTCCCTTTGTGGTTTTGTTTTTGTTTGTAAATTTCCAATTTTGTACTTGCATGCTTCCGCTGTGATGAACCACGAACCCCAACAGTGGTATCAGAGCCACCTCTACACTAGATTTGCACTTTGTGGCTTTGAAAATCCGAAAAATGTGATTTTTGGTTCTGTCCGGGGTTTAGCGGCGCTAACTTGTCCATGTTAGCGGCGCTAGCCCGTAGTTAGCGGTCGCTATCTCGTCTCGCGTTAGCGGCGCTAAGTCGGAGTTAACTGCGCTAACTTTTATAGTTAGCGGCGCTAACCCGTCTGGCAGAATGCTTTTTTGCCTAAAATCAATTTTGTTGGATCGCTTGAGCTACTTGTACTTTCTGGAATTTCGTTCCAGAACTTGATGTGTGATTATATTAAGTTGCCTTATGTCTTGGTTGGTGTATTTATATGTGGATTAACATTATGGCATGAAAATGGTTAATTGCATATAATTACATTGTGTATATATGACTATGGAATTTTGACTTGTTTAAGGTTCCTAATGCATATGTACATAGGATTATTTGTGCCTTGAGTGATTAGATAATCTTAACCAAGACATATAAGATTAACATGGTTTTTGTGTGGCACACCATGTGTTAGATTTGTTGTATGTGGTTGTAATATTTGCATCCGGTAACATTTTTGAGCCATAAGCCCTATGTGATGTGTTTGGTTGGATTTAAATTAATGTATTCATTCATTTGGTGGTTTTTACCACAATGGTTTGTAATAATTAATTTATTTATTCGGTTTGTATATTTAACGGCTTGCATGCCGATTTCTTATTCTTTGTAATTTATTGTATTAGCTTAGAATAGAAATTGTGGCTTGCATGCCATTTCCTTTTAAATTTGTAAATTGTAAAAGGAGAACCGAAGCAACCAACAAGAACCAGTTGGAGGGTGTCTTGGCATACTTGGATCCGGAGGTCGGTAGGAGACGCGATGGATCAAGTGGGAGGAGCACACATCGGGTCATTCGGTCTA
Source organism: Pulicaria dysenterica (assembly GCA_947179395.2). NCBI lineage: Eukaryota > Viridiplantae > Streptophyta > Magnoliopsida > Asterales > Asteraceae > Pulicaria > Pulicaria dysenterica. Next base: position 71,055,041 of record OX359292.1, on the reverse strand, counting down.
GTCCTTAGATGACTTAGTCTTGCTCATTGGCTCACGGGCAAGGCGCATAGGATTGGCTCGTTACCGGATTATATTACATGCGTGGTTGATTTTATTTTGTTTATTTTCTTGCATGGATTTTTAGGATCTTCGCATGCTAGAAAATTTTCAAAATAATAAAATCAAAGAGTTTTTAAATTGGTTTACAAACTCCGCGCGCCACATAGACAAGAATTGGTTAAAAGTGTTTTAACCGGAGAAACAAAAACCCGTTTTTCAAAAGTAAATCTCACACCACCCGTAAGATGACACCGCCCAAATCTAGTGAAACAAGATTGGTCGTCGAGCTCTAGCCGAGATCGATTTTGCGTAACTGTGTGGAAGGCGCGTGTGGCAACTCGCAAGGTCGGTTGTCGAGCTCTAGCCGAGCCGGCCATTGGGCTAGAGTACCACCGTGTATCTTGACGGACGATTTACAAATTCCAAGACTTAAACGCAATGGTAGTTTTCGAGCTTTAGCCGAGCTATCAAAGTGTATTAATGAGGAATTGGTGTGGAGGGATCAAACATGCCAAATGGGTGCTATGAGTACTTAGGATCCCGCAAGTGCCTAAGAGTTGCGATCACGGATTGCAATTGGTAAATTGTTTACCTGCCTAAAATAGCTTCATGAAGTGATCCGCGGCAAACCCGTCATGGATTGGGGTATTTTGAGGTTCTTAGCCCTTGTTAAGATAATTTGGTTTTCTTAAATCAAGTGGGTAATTATTTTAACGAGGATTATATCGATACTTACTAAAACTTGTACTCTTGTTTTAGATGGCAAATCTTAACAACACTACATCAAAACTATCATTTTGTTTGTTCCTAGAAAAGGAGAGACTCATAGGAGTGAACTTCGTTGACTGGTATCGTGTATTAAGGATTGTCCTTCAACACGAGTCAAAGTTGCACGTCCTTGAGGAGCCTCTTCCGGAGCCACCTGCTACCAATGTCAACTGGGCCACAAGATACGCATGGGAAAAGCGTGTCAAAGATACACAAGATGTTTCTTGTCTCATGTTGTCGACTATGAGCTGTGAGCTGCGAAAGCAACTCAAGCATATGAGTGCGTACGACATGATTAACAAGCTAAAGGACATGTTCCCGCAGCAAGTTAGACAAGAACTTTTTGAGTATGTCAAGTCTTTAGTCGGTTGTAGGATGCAGGAAGGCGGGGATGTAAGTGTTCATGTCCTTAAGATGAAGGAATACATGGACCAAATGGAGAGACTTGGATTTCCCATAGGGAGGGAATTGATGGTGAATTTGATTCTCCAATCCCTGCCCACGTCTTATGAGAAGTTTGTCATGGAATATCTGAAAGACAATATGGAATGGTCCTTAAGTGATCTACATGGCATGTTAAAGGCTGCTGAGTTGAACATGGCCAAAAGTAAGCAAATCTCGTCCATACCCGCTAAGGCTACTGGGAAACAAAAACATAAGAAGAAGAAACTGACCTCAAATGGAAAGCTTGGTTTGACTAAGCCTACCATAAACGTGGAAGTTGAGGCGAATGAGATTGTGCCTCAAGATAACGTTCCACTTGGGGTAGTTTGCTACTTTTGCGGGGAAATTGGAAATTGGCGCCGTCACGCCTGCCCTAAGTGCCTGAATGAGCTAAGTATCCTAAAGCGGAAGAACGTTAGCTCCTCAACTTCAGGTACATTCATGATTATACTCCATTGATCTTCTACTTCAAATGACTAGGTTTTGAACGCTAGTCAAAGCACTCACGTTTGTTACAAACTTGTTTGTTACAAAGTGTAGGTGTTTATCCGAAGTAGGCCGATGATGCATGGAGAGCTGGAAGAAGTGAAGGGAAGCTTAAGTGCTTGTCTCTTGCTAAAAGGATTGAAAGAGTTGATCTTGTCATTCCTACCAGCTAATTTATTACTTCATTAGATAGATGTTTTACGCCCTGCGTGGCAAGAAGCATTGTATCTTTTATGAGATTGATGACGATGAATATTACTTTGAATTGAGTAATTGTGGGTTTAGAGTTTTATTTCAAAGTTTATTCATGTCGTGGCATAAATAATAAGCTTTTGCTTAAGAAGTAATAATATGATCATGAATGTTAATTAATTGGTTATCCTTATAACATTGGTGATTTAACCATATAAACTAGATTAACATCACCAAGGTCCATGTAGATAGGTACTTGGAATCTTTTAGCTTCGAGCTATTAGTTGATGTTGATTCTTGCTTATAAAGTTAAATAACTAAGACGTCCTTCACTAGTTGATGTGGGAGGAATAAAAGTTTGTTGGGCTACACTTACACTTTTGTATAAGTGCCAATCAAACAAAGTCATAAGGATTAACTGAGTATAATTTGTTACCTTTACCAATGATGGTAGAAGAAAAGGGTATTAGAAAAGTGTTTGAAACCTGAGAGGTATTCAAAACTCACCCGTAACGAATTCATAATAAAAGAGGGCAAAAGGGAACTAAAATACTCAAGTCTTATGAGATGCTGAGGTATAATAGATTCCTTGTACATCATGAGAATTATGGGAATATATCATAATTTAACTCTCCTAGGATACATGTTTCACATGGATCGCCAAGTGGAGAAACGGAACATACTAGTTATGATTCCATTTGATGGTTTAAACTTAAGTAACCTGACAGATGGGTGTACTTGAGTTGTGGCGGGCAATGTTCTTGTTTAACAACAACAAAGATGGTCAAATTAGCAACCATGGAGTTAGACTAGAAAGAAAGCTTTGCTTGTCTACCTCATGGATTAAAGTCATCTAGTCTACATTTAGTGGGAGATTGATGAACTTTAAAAGATGCTAATATATTTAATATGTTCTTCTTGTTTTGGATGTTCTTTTCATAACCTTTTGAGAATTGACGAGAATTGCTCGAAAAGGGAAATGAACAACTGAAGCATTCCAGTGGAAGAACGTGTGAATTAAATAATGACCTGATGTTGACACTAGCATTCAATCAGTAATGATTGGAACTTAACATGGCAATGTTGAAGTACTTGGCATTATGATATTACCTCTTCATAAGTCTGGCAATAGTCATCATAAGACCGGAAATGTATTACATACATAAGGACGATGACTCGTTGATAATACATTGCGTATGTATCAATTACCGGAATCTGTAGTGGACCTTGGATCTACTAAGATAAGGAAAAAGGTAATGAGATAAGCTATAATCCATGCTGGATTTCAAGGATTAACTTGGATAATCCAACACCTAGATGAAACCAGTAAGGTGTATATGGATCTTTTGGATATAAGATCTACATGGATTAGTTTGTAGATAACTTCAAATGCTGACTGGTTGGAATTGGTTTCATGATGATTGACCATGTGGTAGGTATCATATGAAGACATTCTTCCAGTAGTTATGTTGAAGTTTACACGGACACTTACGCCGTTTCATGGCTGTATGATGCAAAGACCGTATTCCGTAATAGGAATTCGATGAGGAAGTGCATATAACACTGTCCGAAGGTGCTTTACATCTAAAAGTATCCATATAAAATCTACAAAACAAGGAAAAGAGTTGCCTTGGACTTCAATAAACATCTAAGTTTCGTGTTGTGAAAATCAAGCGGTTGAGTTTTCAATGAACAATGATGAAACTTGGATAGATGCCAGAGCTAGTGGGAGGGCTGTTGTTATCCTATGTAATATGTCTTGGACATATGTCATAATGGAGATAATGTCTTGATCATGTTTGTCTGTAAGTTTGAATCAATTATACGTCCATTAAGGATTAACAAAGCAATTTGAAAAAGGTACAAGAAATATCAAGGTATGTTCTTGTTGATCATATGATATGAGAGTAAGTTATTACTCTGAGTGATAGTTTATGTTTTAGGATAACCTCCAATTCAATTGGGGTTCATGATCCTACAAACATTGTGTCGTTAGTAAATGTGATACTTAAAGTGTCGGTGACTCTATAGAGATCTTAATGAAAAACTATGAGAGTGCGATGACTTTAACACATAAGATTTTATTCTTAAAGCATTGGTGACTCTATAGAGATCCTTGTGAAAACTATGAGAGTGCGATGACTTTAACACATAAGATTTTATTCTTAAAGCATTGGTGACTCTATAGAGATCCTTGTGAAAACTATGAGAGTACGATGGCTTAAGTAGATAAGATTTTAATTTTGAGCATCAATAACTCTATAGAGATCTTTATGAAAACTATGAGAGTATGATGGCTCATGCACATTAAAATTTTAGATCCAAGCGTTGTTTGTCTTATTGGATTCCTTTAAGACAAAGAATGTATAACGGCTTGGACAAATGATCATAATCCCATCAACGCACACTTTGGAAGTGGTTGGTTGGAGTAGGGATACGATCATTATCAGAGTACACACGGAGAGCAATGGTGGCGGACCCGTTAACTGAGCTATAGTAGAGGGTTAGTGATTTTATCATCAGACTAGGGCTTGCATATACTTGGCTTAAGTTCGTTTTAGTAACATTTGATATGCTTTTTCTCTGGGGAACATTAAGCAATATTGTGCTTCTGCTTGTATCGATTATCAAAGAGGTTTGGTAATGCGCGTGTAGCGGGTACTCTCAGCAAGCCTTATTGTGTTCCAACTTAGCATGTTTTACCTCTTCCCTGAATGTTTTAACATTCTAAATGTCCACAGTCAGTCATTCTTCTAGGGAAGGAAGTCTGAACTAAGACTGAGGGAAGTGATTGGTCAAGTGTCTAATGATTTATGATCGATTGGGACACATGGATGCAATACTTCACCTGTACTTGAAGTGTTCAAGTGACTGGACGACCCACACCTGAATACACTTTGTGGTACTTGTCATGAGTGATTCAGGATGATAATATCAGTTCATCCTCAAACTGGAGATGCACGTGGCTGCATCACTTTGGTTTGCTTTGTTCTAACTACTTTCAAACGCAGTCCGTAACTGGCTGTTATAAAGGGAGTAGTTGGGCAGAGTATGATCACTGTGGTGGGCAGTGTGAGTCAAAGGAATTTGTTCCTCTGTTTAGAGAGATATCCCTGGGCCCCCTCGATGATTGGTCGCTGACACCAAAATGCACGGCCGTGCTCAAGTGTGCAACGATTAATGAATTTGATTGCAACTTGTATGTTTTGGTCACCACTAATCTCAATCGGGAAACATAATCGTGAAAAACCGAGAATGACTTAGTACCATGTCTCGTGTTCACATGGATATCACGAACAAAAGGATGATTGATCACTTATCGATAGGACCTTTTCACATGGGTTGCAGATTGGTTTTTGTGATGAAGACAAAACCTATACTGACTTGGGGGCAGGATGTCTTATTAGAGACAGCTCCTTATCTATGATGTATTGGGTACGTAGAGTCATGTGCAAGTGGGAGTCTGTTGGAGTATGACCACTGTCACACATACGCCAAATGATCACTACCGATGATGTATGGGCCTATCGGGTCACACGTCGGGGGTTGATCTTGATAACAACCTACAAGGGAGGGTTGGAAATGAATAATTAAATATGGTTGGTAATCTGGGAGGGTTAGCGACGCTAAACCCTGCTGTCGCTAACCGAGCCGCGTTAGCGGCGCTAACCTTAACTGGTTAGCGGCGCTAAGTCTGGGCGGCTAGCGGCGCTAACCCACCTGACAGATTACAACTTTATTCCCTCCACCTCCTTGCTCCACCAATGCATGTGTGGTTAATTGGGATCTTCTAGATCCGGCCTTGGGTAACTCCAAGGGACTAGAGGCAGCTTAAAACACATGCAAAACTCTTTTTTTTCTCTCTAGAGGTTAAGGTGAAAAAACACACACACATAAGGAAACATTTTGAGGTTGTTCTTGTGGGTGTGAGAGAGAGCCGAGAAAAGAGAGGTTCCTGGAGTTCTTGAGGTTGTTGTTCCAGAGATAGTGTCTCCATATGTTGTAGGACACTTAATGGCTTGCTAGTACAAGTAGATCACGGTTTTTCCCGGGGTGGACTTCGATAGAGAAGAAGGTGCTATAGCTCGGGTTCATGATCTACATCAACTTCAGAGACATAAGGGGTATACTCTCTTCTCCCTTTCTTTTAAGTTTCATTTCTTGTTGTAGAGATTGGTACACAACTTGGGGTTCCCTTTGTGGTTTTGTTTTTGTTTGTAAATTTCCGATTTTGTACTTGCATGCTTCCGCTGTGATGAACCACGAACCCCACCAGTGGTATCAGAGCCACCTCTACACTAGATTTGCATTTTGTGGCTTTGAAAATCCGAAAAATGTGATTTTTGGTTCTGTCCGGGGTTTAGCGGCGCTAACTTGTCCATGTTAGCGGCGCTAGCCCGTAGTTAGCGGTCGCTATCTCGTCTCGCGTTAGCGGCGCTAAGTCGGAGTTAACTGCGCTAACTTTTATAGTTAGCGGCGCTAACCCGTCTGGCAGAATGCTTTTTTGCCTAAAATTAATTTTGTTGGATCGCTTGAGCTACTTGTACTTTCTGGAATTTCGTTCCAGAACTTGATGTGTGATTATAGTAAGTTGCCTTATGTCTTGGTTGGTGTATTTATATGTGGATTAACATTATGACATGAAAATGGTTAATTGCATATAATTACATTGTGTATATATGACTATGGAATTTTGACTTGTTTAAGGTTCATAATGCATATGTACATAGGATTATTTGTGCCTTGAGTGATTAGATAATCTTAACCAAGACATATAAGATTAACATGGTTTTTGTGTGGCACACCATGTGTTAGATTTGTTGTATGTGGTTGTAATATTTGCATCCGGTAACATTTTTGAGCCATAAGCCCTATGTGATGTGTTTGGTTGGATTTAAATTAATGTATTCATTCATTTGGTGGTTTTTACCACAATGGTTTGTAATAATTAATTTATTTATTCGGTTTGTATATTTAACGGCTTGCATGCCGATTTCTTATTCTTTGTAATTTATTGTATTAGCTTAGAATAGAAATTGTGGCTTGCATGCCATTTCCTTTTAAATTTGTAAATTGTAAAAGGAGAATCGAAGCAACCAACAAGAACCAGTTGGAGGGTGTCTTGGCATACTTGGATCCGGAGGTCGGTAGGAGACGCGATGGATCAAGTGGGAGGAGCACAAATCGGGTCATTCGGTCTAGTCCTTAGATGACTTAGTCTTGCCCATTGGCTCACGGGCAAGGCGCATAGGATTGGCTCGTTACCGGATTATATTACATGCGTTGTTGATTTTATTTTGTTTATTTTCTTGCATGGATTTTTAGGATCTTCGCATGCTAGAAAATTTTTCAAAATAATAAAATCAAAGAGTTTTTAAATTGGTTTACAAACTCCGCGCGCCACATAGACAAGAATTGGTTAAAAGTGTTTTAACCGGAGAAACAAAAACCCGTTTTTCAAAAGTAAATCTCACACCACTCGTAAGATGACACCGCCCAAATCTAGTGAAACAAGATTGGTCGTCGATCTCTAGCCGAGATCGATTTTGCGTAACTGTGTGGAAGGCGCGTGTGGCAACTCGCAAGGTCGGTTGTCGAGCTCTAGCCGAGCCGGCCATTGGGCTAGAGTACCACCGTGTATCTTGACGGACGATTTACAAATTCCAAGACTTAAACGCAATGGTAGTTGTCGAGCTTTAGCCGAGCTATCAAAGTGTATTAATGAGGAATTGGTGTGGAGGGATCAAACATGCCAAATGGGTGCTATGAGTACCTAGGATCCCGCAAGTGCCTAAGAGTTGCGATCACGGATTGCAATTGGTAAATTGTTTACCTGCCTAAAATAGCTTCATGAAGTGATCCGCGGCAAACCCGTCATGGATTGGGGTATTTTGAGGTTCTTAGCCCTTGTTAAGATAATTTGGTTTTCTTAAATCAAGTGGGTAATTATTTTAACGAGGATTATATCGATACTTACTAAAACTTGTACTCTTGTTTTAGATGACAAATCTTAACGACACTACATCAAAACTATCATTTCGTTTGTTCCTAGAAAAGGAGAGACTCATAGGAGTGAACTTCGTTGACTGGTATCGTGTATTAAGGATTGTCCTTCAACACGAGTCAAAGTTGCACGTCCTTGAGGAGCCTCTTCCGGAGCCACCTGCTACCAATGTCAACTGGGCCACAAGGGTGAAATATTGTATTAAGATATAACTTAGTTCCTGTATCTTTCTGAAATTTACTCCAGAACTTAAAGATAACCGAGTATCTCTATCTAAATCATTAAACTGTCCTTTTATATCTAACGTAAAGAAAGATAGCTAGTCAGAATGTGTATAGATTACAGAGGACACTATAAGGTTACACACAAGAATCAGTACCCAGCTTAAGAAGTAGATAATTGGTAATCTATACACATTCTGACTAGCTATCTTTCTTTACGACTACCTATATTAATGCTCCCCACTGTGAACTAATGGATCGGACAAAACCCTTATCTGTTAACTATTACTGTTGAATTATCAATTCTTACTTTTCTGGGGGTCAATCTATACAATACTTTAACTCCTTGGTTCTATTCCTGACATAATACTAGTACTAAGTTCTACTTATTAAAACTCTAGAATTACTGGTAATTCTTTTGGAAATACATCTGAGTAGTCACCACTTGTGGTATCTATTAAATCTACTATGACTGTGTTTTATACTACACTTTTTCACATAAGCTAGACAAGCTATACAATTAAGCATCAAGTACTTTCTCATTTTGCTGACAAGCAACTGGAACACTGACTCTATTACTATTACCTTTGTCCAATAGTTCTTCCCCACTTAGGGTCTAAGCCCGCACTGCTCTCTGATCTCCGAGTACCTGAATTTGCTATTAACTCAATTAATCAATACTAATAACTGTTCAAAATTCTTTCATCGCGAACATATGCTCAATTGAAACTGGTAAATTTCTATCTCTATCACTTTTTACTTACACTTACTATTCAGAATAGTAATCTCAACTATTGCGTCTGTCTGCTATCATAATAGGTTCAATCTTTATTTCTTTAACCATAAACTGGAACATTCTATCTTTTGACCAGGTCACATCTGCTTTTCTAGTATTAATCCTTGTTATAACAAAATTAAGCTAAAAGTTAACTGACTTACTCTCTGTCACTAATAACTTAGGACAATAATGTCCAAACTAAAAACCTGATAACACACTTAAGGTAAACGATTTCAAACTTTGGTCACATGCCTCTACTTTTCACATTTCGTATATCTGAGTGGGGGACCTAACCCTCCATGCTGTAGTACAAACGTCGGCTTATTACTTAACACTATTACCGGCTTAATCTTTCTCTTTACGTTCACTATTCTCTGCTTTCTCAACTCCTTTTCTTTCTTCCGTACAAGACTTATCATCTCGCCCGGTTCATTACAAGTGACTGTTGCTAAACTTCACCCATATCATTTCTAACATCAGACTATGCTACTGTATTTACAAAATTTCTACACCAACTTACTCTGAACAAATCTACATATTCTTAACAATTTCTAGTTGATGTCATTCACCAACTCTAGTCTTTCACTGTCTCACATAACAAGTTCAACGCGTACCTAACTTTTCTACCTGGCAGACACCCCCTAATACGGAAAATCTCATTCCGTCTCTATTAATCATCAATACTCACAACTGGATCTAAAATCTTCCCTCCAAAGAGGAAGTTCCCATACTGAACAATCTTTACACATCTACCCCTGCAACTGGTTCTTTCTTAGCTTTAACTCTTACTACTGCTTTAATCGTAACGTATACTGATGTATCCACGTACTGCGATAACATAACTTTCTTTTCCTTCTAAAACTTACTCAACCACTTGGTTGATAATATCTGGAACGTTTACATATAGGACTTCACTCTACTCTATCACTGTTATCCCTTTTACTAAACTGATCTCAAGATCTTACAATCCCTCTGTAACAACTCCCTCTAAAGGGTTACTCATAGGTCTACTGGTTTAAAATAAGAATTGCATCTGGAAAATAGGTATTTCTGGTCTTCTAAAGTATACTAGCCTCAGGCTGCTTTATCTAACTCGTATCAACTTACCGCATACTATAAACTGATGATCAGGTATCTTTAACATATACTACTAAACAACTTTCTCTGTTTCTCATAATAAGGTATATAATATTATCAATACTACATATATCTCATATTATGTTCTTGTCTTATTCACACATACTGTACTGTCACGTATCACCCCTCACTTGATTCACAAGGTACTGACATGGCAATCTTAAGCTCAACTGCATGTCACATGTTCTTTACATACACTGGCCAGACGTTGTGAGGAACATATTATACACAATTGTTCTTAATACCGTCACGGAATACCCCGATTAACAAGCTTAGGTCACGTATACGGCATAACCAATTATACCTGTTAAATATTCTTCTTTTCTCTGATATCATATAAACATATTATCATTAAGTACTTAGCCACATAACTATTGCACATGCAAAACTTTTATACTCATGCTCGATCGGTAAAACTGATAACAAATCATAAACTTCTACTAACTGTAGGCTCATCAAGACTACTGCCCCAGGGATAGCTCCTCCTGACCTCAAAACTACGGTTTAAGTTCAGACATCACACTCGTGTGTGCCCAAATCCCTTAAACCTTGGCTCGGATACCAAGTTGTAACACCACTTTTCTAAAATAGCTTTTAAAACTATATTACTTAAAAATTAGCACTTTCAAAAGAACGGGGTTTGCGGAAAACAAGTTTTCAACACTTTAGTTCTAACAGTCTCACAAAAGTAGTGTTAAAAGTACTCAGTTTAAGAACTTGGAGCTATCCAACTCTGCAAAGCACTGGGGCCTTACCCTTGCTGGAAACTGATTACCTGCAAACACAACATACTAAAACGTAAGCTTTCGCTTAGTGAGTATACTACTAAACAGAAAAACACATATATCATGAGTAATTCTTCTCAGGATGTCTCACGTCCTAGCTATGACCTGTAAAACAATCAAACTGTTAACTTGTCCCGGGGTATGATCACACCTCGCGCGTAACCAAGCCCCTGACGCTTTACTTGGGTATAAGGATCTCAATATACCCCTTTCACTTTACTGGATACTAAGTATCCGCTTTTATTTGTACAAGGCTTCTCTAAGCCAGGTACCTGCTATATTTGTGCACACACATATCACATATCACAACACAGATATCGTACTATTCACTTTGTGGTTAAATAAGTACAAATCATATCAAATACTATAACATAACGCTACTGATCCTCTGAACAGCAGCCTTTAACTTCGAATATCAAACATACAATTGATATACTATTCACTTAGTGCGCGTACGTATACTAATCTAATTAAAGGTAAGTACACTCACCTTAGCTGCAGTTAAGAAATATACTCCTCTCACAGAAGCGTCAATCTCTTATTTCCTACAAACAATAAACATGTGCTACATTAACTTCTATACACTCTATGACAACTTAAATTGAACATTAAGCAACAAACAACTTGAACTGGTTCTGGCCTTCCCTACGGCCGTAGGGGTTCATCCCTACGCCCGTAGTAGTGTTTCTAGGCTTCCTACGGTTGTAGGCTATATGCACTACGCCCGTAGGCTAGTTCCCTTCGTCCTTAGACGGTAACTCATAAAACACTGTCCTACGCCCGCAGGAACCCTAACCTACGGCTGTAGGAGACAAAACAACCAATAATTCTTGACACCTTCCTACGCCCGTAGGGAATAATCCCTGCGGCCGTAGGAACAGTCGGTACAGCAGACTTATCTGCTCTGTTCGAACAACAGCTGGGTTTCGAGGTTTTACCCTCTAAAAACGGTTCAAAACATGTCTTCTGGCACAAAGACAATTGCTAACATATGCTACTTCTTCTAGGACCACTAATCCACATCAAAACAACATAAACAACTTGAATCTATGATTCCACCAAGGAATCTCTCTTTGATCATAAGAACATCAAAACTACACAAACACATACCTTTAAACTATCTCTTCACTAATCAATCAACTCCAGAGGTTAAGCTTCATTTTTGGATCAAAAATCAGCAAAGAAAGTGGCTAGGAAATATGTGTACGTGAGTGTATAATTGTGGCAAGAAATCTTTGACTAAACAAGGTCAAAACAAGACCTTCATATATGTATAACTTTGGGCAGTTGTCAAAACACCCCCTGAACTTCTTTACGTTTCTTAAAATGACAAAACTAACCCCTTAACTTTGAAAACATATAATACACATAGAACAAAAAGGCAACTTGCTAACATTCATAACATTTAACACATTGCTTGATATTAACTCACATCTAGGAACTTATGAACTTTGGGGCGTTACACGACTAATGCTGGCCAAAACAATGATCTACCGATAGCCATATGCTAACTGGCACAGTTAAACCCCCTCTGCCACAACAAATGCAACAGAGGATCTAAAATTGCCTAATCAAAAGCAAACTGGCCCAGCCCAAAACCACGCTTAGCTGACCTCTGCCACAAACATCATGAGCACAATTTCATACCTTGATACTCATATCTCGGATTCGATCGCAATAATCATCAAATACCAGTCAAACAATCATATCAGACTAAAAAGTCTATCGCAAGATTAATAGTATGAAGTTCAAGTAACCATAATAGTTACAACTAAAACCACCAGTGAGTTAATGTCCACTCACCTCGTATTCGAACCGCAGTCTACTCAGTCAACTAATTACTAAGCCTTCGAAACTCCTGATAATACAAAATCATACGAATCAGTTCTCGGTTCATAAATATATTCTTAGATATATTTATATCAATCCTTATTATTAACATTAAAATATAAACACATACACTCATATAATCGATCCAAGTATACGTACTTACTAACTTACAAACTCAATTGACATAATATATATATATATATATATATATATATATATATATATATATATATATATATATATATATATATATATATATATATATTGTCATTCAAGATCGCTAATATATATATATAGAAATTGGATCAACAAAGCCCCCTTTAAAAAAAGCACCTAAAGTCCTAATCTTAGCCATTAGATTCATTAAATCAATGTTCAAGATCTATAATGACATTATTGTAATTAAGTAAACAATTATAAGATTTAATTTTATAGGGAAGGGTATTATGGTCAAATCCCTTTTTTATATTTTTTTACCCCTTAGATCTTTAAATGACCATAACTATTTCAGTTTTTTGAATTTGAGCAAAAAAATTATACCAATCTACTTATTTTTTAATCCTCTTTCAAACAAGACCACTCTTCCTATATTTATGAAAAAAAAATTTTGACGAAAAATGACGAAAATTATCATTTTCGGGACCTGCTGTTACGTGATATATAAGGGGCAGCCGAAAATGATAATTTTCGTCATTTTCATCATTTTCGTAAAAAAAATGATGAACATGGTCCAAAAATGATAAACAACTGGTAGGTGTTATAGATATGAAAGTCGAAAATGATAAAAACTGGTAGCTGTTATGGATATGAAGGTGATGGACAAAAATGATGAAACTGATAGATGTTACTCTCTTCCAACAGCCGAAAATGATAATTTTCGTTATTTTCATCATTTTCGTCAAAAAAAAATGGTGAACAGGGGTCCGAAAATGATGAAAACTGGTAGCTGTTATGGATATGAAGGTGATGGATGAAAATGATGAAATTGATAGATGTTACTCTCTTCCAACAGCCGAAAATGATAATTTTCGTCATTTTCATTATTTTCGTCAAAAAAAAATGGTTAACAGGGGTCCGAAATTGATGAAAACTGGTAGGTGTTATGTATATGAAGGTGATGGACGAAAATGATGAAACTGGTAGGGGTTACTCTCTTCCAACAGCCGAAAATGATAATTTTCGTCATTTTCTCATTTTCGTCAATTTGTTTTTTCCGGAAATATAGGAAGAGTGGTCTCGTTTGAAAGATGATTAATAAATGAGAAGATTGGTATAACTTTTTTGCTCAAATTCAAAAAATTGAAATAATTATGGTCATTTAAAGATTTAAGGGGTAAAAAAAATAAAAAAAATGAATTTGGGAATGGTTGTAGGGATGCACGTGAGTTTATTCAAATGATTTAATTTCTATTTTGCCCTTTTAAATAAGTGGCTGAGATTAAGCTTTTGGGTCTTTATTTAAGAGGGCAGCTTTGTTGATCCTTACCCTATAAAGAAATTATATATATATGGGAGGGTTCCATTGAGAACCGATTTTAGTGCGAGAACAAATCTTAGCCGTTGATTTGATAAGTGGAATTCATGGATGGAGAGCGTGGGAGGATCAAGTGTGGCAGAGTGTATGTGAGGAATTCATGGGTGTGCAATGACATTAAAAGAGGAGGAATTAGACGTCTCAGATTGGTTCTCGCAATAAAAATGGTTTTCAATGAAACTTCTTCCTATATATATATATATATATATATATATATATATATATATATATATATATATATATATATATATATATATATATATTATCACAAGACACACACACTACCAAACACAAGCAAAAACAGTTACGGTTGATACAATGTATATATTCACTATCAACTTGCCACATGCACACACACTATATTTCAAAGACACCCCACACATAAAAATTTACGATCGATATTCCCACATACATATACACTTATCGATCTACTACACATGGAATCCATCCACCTATCAAACTAATATATAAACGCACATATACCACACACACGGTCTATAATCTACTCATACACACACCCATTGAACTCATGCCATTAACCTTCTATAGATTTCAGCCCCTTTTTTTAAATACTTACTATTATATATTCTAAGCACACAACCATGTCAAAAAGTCAAAATAAGACAAAGGCTTTGTATTTGTTCCAAGTAATTCATCATCACTTAATATTTAATTCTTCTAATTTTCTTATCTTGATATCTTCATCATCACCTTCATAAACTAACGTGAATAAACATCTACACAAGCACCTCGATTTTTAATCACTTGATTTCAATAACACACTTAATTTACAATTTTTATTTCATAAATTCATGAAACTCATATAAAACAAGTCTTCTTAACTTCAAAAACATCTAGCTTCTCTTAAAATTAACAATTCAAGAAATCAACTTTCAAGTTTGATCAAGAATCATACACATGATGATGTCTATAAAATTTTAGCATGCTAACTTTTGAAATCATATCATTTAGTAACCATGGATTATATTTCTATCTTGAATCAAGATGACAACTTAAAATGATATGAAGATCAAGTAGCAAGTAATAGTTGTAGTTTTTCTCTCTCAAAAACACCTTAGCTTTCACATACATAAAACACAATACCAAGTCTTAAAGTTATATAAATATTCCCATTTTCGGCCACCACCTCACACACATATATTTCGGTATTTAAAACGCTCCGTTCGAATATACACAGTTTGTCACATATACGATCAATCTCAAATTATTAATTACTAATAAAATAATATTTGGAATCCTCATTTAAAAACGAATTTAACGATACCATGTAAGCATGCTTTTAAAAATAAACACATAGGCGATCATTAAAAATACTAACTACACGACTGGGTCCGAATTGAAGATGTGACAGAATCAAATTTTACAGCTTATAGATGCAAGGAAGCGCGATAAAATTAAACATACAAAATTTAGCTATATACTTAAAAGTATAAATAAAAATTGTTTATACGTGATTATAACGCTACAAATTTGCTTTTAAAAAATAATAAAAAAAAAACGTGAACAAGTTGTTTTATAATTATAGGTACAAATTAATGTTATTATGGTTTTAAGTATTCTTTGGTAAAAAAATTTCGGAATAGTATAAAAAAAACTAGATTTAACACCTATGTGTCATATACTCATATGGATTGGTTTAAAAAAATATTAAATACTAGATTACATACCCGTGTATAATACACACATTAGTTTAAAAAAATTAAAAATATTAAATTATTAATAAAAAGATATAGTTATAAAACATGAATAGTGAGATTTTAAAAAAATACACACAAAGGGCACTAACATCCAGACCACTGATAAAAATGTCGATATGAAGTTGAGAACAAACATAAGGATAGAAACATGATATCATATACACATACATAATGTATTTTTTATACAATTATTAATTATGAAATAAAATATTTCAAAATATAAAATTAAGACAATCCAAATAAATTCCCCACATAAGAACAATGTCAATCCAATACAATCCCATAAACTAAATAGTCATTTATAAACACACGACTGCCGACTCTTGAAATACCAAATTTCATTTATTTGAATTCAATTATTATTTGACTAGACTAATTCCCGTGTGATACACGGGTTGTTTAAAAAATATAAATATTAAAATTAATAGAAAATATTAAATAATTGTAAGAAACAAATATAATAATTCACATTGGTTAAGGTTAAATACCGTGTGATACAGGAGTGTGTTTAAAAAATAATAAATGTTAAAAATTAATAAAAACATGGTATCGTAATATGAAGAGATGTCAACACCAAAACCAACGATGAAAGTGTCGACGCAAGAATCTAATGTGATTGCAAAAACATGATATCGAATATGAAGAGATGTGATTGTAATTTTTATACAAATATCCGATTATTATCGTTAAAATTAAGAGTTATAAAATGAAAATTTAAAATATATATATTAGAAGATATTTTGATATTGGTTGATTTGTATTATGACAATCCAATCCAAATTTTTTAAATAAAAAATCTATCCATATAAGGCTGTATTATTTTGATTTTAAAATTTTAAAATTGTTTTTTTAATTTGAAATAAATGAATGATCAAAATTAAATATTCTGCTAAATAAAGGGTTCAGATCGACTAATAATTGTTATCGAATTAGTCTTTTATTTATATTGGAAGATTTAACATTAATAAAAAGATATTATATAATTATAAAACACGAATGAAATTAGAATTTGAAAATACGACGATGAACAGTGTTAACACTTAGACCAAGGTGGAAACATCGATGCAAAAGGGTATCATAATACGAATAGACGTGTTTGTATTTTTTGTAACAGTATTGATCATTACTAGTTTATTGACCCGTGCACGCACGGGTATTTCGGAAGTGTATTTGAGATATTAAAATTTTCAAATAAAAAGAATGCAATAAATGAAATATCACCAAACACTTTTAACCTTTTTTTACTTCTAACACGTGCAACGACAACATATAATTGACCATGTGTAAACACAGGTTTCCTGAGGAATAAACTGGCTTCTGAAAGTGACTGTACTTGACTTTTGTTAATCGTCATAGCAAAACACAACATTAGAGGAAATTGTTTTCTTTGAAACTTAACCTAAAGTTTAATTTGTATCTGATGAAATTATTTTCATTTAGGAATACCCATTACTATTAATGAATAACAAAAAATTAAGAATATACTAATTTTAAAAAAGTGTCATTTTACAATAAAATTTACACCAAAACGTAGATAAAAATGAGACGGTCGTAAATATATAATTATTTTTTATCTAAACAAATTATATCACAAGCTATTAAACATAATTTATAAACAGCCCATAATTAATTACATTAATTTACAATTTTTATATAACACTCTCATATTTTCTTAAAAGTCCCTCACATGTTTTATAAATTCCCCTCACAATTTTCATCAAACCCCCTCCAATTGATTTAAAATTAAATCGATGAATTTTGTAATTGATTTAAAAATTCGGAATCTTGCCAAAATTGTTTTTGATAATGGATTAATTTTGCAATTGAGGGTTCCTATTGGTTAATTAAGATTGATTTAATGATTATTTTTAGAAAATTTGCATGTCTTTTATATATAGATATAGATAGATAGATAGATAGATATAGATTGTTATAATTATGGGCATTAAGGTTAAGCATTTATTGGTTATAATTAAAAATTTAAAACGCTTATAAAATATCTTAAAATGATAAAACAAAAAATTTAGTTAAATATGACATTTTAAAATATTATAAAGGATAAATATGATTTTTATAAATTAAAGATGAGTAAAAGATGACATTTTTGGGTTTAAGGGAACATATATGAAATTATCTTGAATAATTTTAATTTTAATTAAATTCAAAATTCGATTTTATTTTTTATTCAAATAAAATAATTAAAATTTAATAATTAATTTTTATCTTAAATTAATAGCTATAATTATCTGATATAAATATAATTAAAATTAGTCTTTTATCTATATTAAAAGATTAGAAGACTACTACAATATTACGAGGGGCACTGTCATAATCTATAACCTGTCAAGAATACGTAGATTACAAGAGGGGTCGACTTCCATCCTTAACCTTAACTTTGGCTTTTGTAACTTTGTTCTCTAATCTAGTTAATTATTATCTATAAAAAAAAAAATAACTGCAGATCTTTTTTTATCAAATATATGTAAAC
Source organism: Pulicaria dysenterica (assembly GCA_947179395.2). Classification (NCBI taxonomy): domain Eukaryota; kingdom Viridiplantae; phylum Streptophyta; class Magnoliopsida; order Asterales; family Asteraceae; genus Pulicaria; species Pulicaria dysenterica. Next base: position 71,036,617 of record OX359292.1, on the reverse strand, counting down.
TCTATATAACATACTATTATTAAGATAAATATAAATAAATGCCATCGGCACATCGATCTGTTCATACTTCATATGGTCTTAACTTCTTCGAAGCTTCCCTCCATTTCCTGAGCTGCAAGCAATTAATTAAGATATATTGCATACTTGCTTACTATATATATCACGAACGGGAGGTTGGCTAAAGCATAAATCAGATCATCTTCTGTGAAATTAATTACGAAACTGGACATCTTCCGCCACTTCTTCTTCACATATTTCCTGACCCCATTCAAGTATTCCACATTCTGTGTCTATGGCTTTTGCTGTGAATACATTGTCTCCTGTGATCATTTTGATTTCAACTCCAGCAGATGACCTGCAGGCTGCAGGTGTCAACAGCTTTCTTGGGTCCTTCAACCCGATAACCCCAAGCGGTATTAACCCCTGTTCGGTTAGTGTTTGATGATCATCAACTTGTACAACCTGCTTATGCGAGAAAGTTATGCACCTGAGGCTACTTCCTGCCGTTCCTTCAATTATCTCTATACACCCTGTGCGCGCTATTATAGTACTTTGAACACCTTGCAAGTACCATCTCTATACACCCGGTTCTTGAATCGGGTTGTTTATAGACGGGCATTTGTTGTTGATTGATGAGTCTAGCATGACGGGTGAGAGTGATCAGCAAATTGAAGTTAACTCCCACAGTAACCCGTTCTTGTTTTCTGGTTCGAAGGTGGCTGAGAGGTATATTGTCGGATATATACTCGTGTTATAAGTCGCGATGAACACGGCAGTGGGGGAAGATGACGAGCTCAATCACGGGTGATTATAACTATAATAGAACCAGGTGTATAGAGATAATTGATAGCGATTCAAGAACACAACTTCAAAAGATAATTGAAGGAATGGCAGCCAGTAGCCTTAGGTGCATAACTTTCGCGCATAAGCAGGTTGTACCAGGTGATGATTATCAAACACTAACCGAAGAGGGGTTAATACCGCTTGGGGTTATCGGGTTGAAGGACCCGTACGTGTAGACCTAGAGCCAAGAAAGCTATTGACACCTGCAGGTCTGCTGGAGTTGAGATCAATATGATCACTGGAGACAAGGTATTCACAGCAAAAGCCATAGCCACAGAATGTGGAATACATGAACGTGGTCAAGAAATATGTGAAGAAGAATTGGTAGAAGGTGTCCGGCCAGTTTCGTAATTAATTTCACAGAAGAAGAAAAAATGCAAAACGTGGATAAGATTCGTGTGATGGCAAGATCGTCCCTTTTGATAAGCTTCTAATGGAGCAGTTTTTTAAACAAACGATGCACTGATCACGGTTTAATAAGATCATGCAATCATCCTCTAGATCATGCAAAATAGAATTCCATCTCGGGACAATCTTTCGAAAAGAGGTATAATTCTAATTTGCGATCTATGTCCACTATGCAATTGTGAAATTGAATCAGTTAAACACATTTTCTGGAGATGTCAAAAACCAAGCCAGGTGATGAAGGACGTATTTAAATGGATGAGGATTAACACAAACCCTCCCAACTCCTTCGAAGATCTTCAATCGTGGGTCAATGTGCTGGGCTTTAATGAAAAGAAAACCACTGTTCTTCTGGCAGTATTGTATACCATGATCTGGAGTATTTGGAATTGGAGAAACAAGTATTCAGCCGGGGTGAGCATCAAAGAGGTGTACATCTTCCTTCATCCATCAAGTCGCAATCCTTCTTTTGAATCAAACATAGAAGTAACAAAGTCAATAGTATTTTATTGTCAAATTGATGTATTGATCCTTTAAATTGTTTGTAATCAAGTCATTGGGGATGCTGTCAATTCTTAGTCGTAGCAGGAAAACTAAGTTTGGGTTGTAAGTGGATTTTACTTCTTCCTCTAACCCCTTGCTAGAGGTATCTTTGAGTTAGTTTTAATAAATTTGAGACGATAGGTAGGGGTGATGGCGGAGCCGTAGCTCATTCCCTATCGTCCCTTCTTGTTTTGCTGTTAAAAAAAAGATCATTGTCATGCTGTCAACAAATCTTTATTACTATATAATACACTAGTTTAAATAAAACCAAAGTATCTAATAAAACCTTTTTCTTCGCCTTAAAAAAAATACACTAGTTTAAATACCCGTGTAAACACACGGGTAATCATAATTTTTATGTGAAAGTATCTTGTTATATTTGATTATCTAAATATGCGATTTTTTTTGTATAAATGAAATAATTGTCCGAACTCAGACTTGGGTAATCATATATAATATAATTACTTCTTTGAAAGTATCTTTTTTATATTTGCTTAATTAAATATAATTTCGTTGTTGTATGAATGAAAGAAAACATCTCAATCTCAGACTTAGACAACCATATATAATTATTTATGTGAAAATATTATTTTATATTTGATTAGCTAAATATGTAATTGTTTTTTAATGAATGAAATAATAGCCCAATCTCAGACTTTCCAAAAAATTTAAAAAAAAGTATTATTAATTTTAGATTGGATATAAAATATTAAATCCACGCCAGTACAGTTTATCATTCATCGATTTATAGATAGTACCATCTTATGGAACTTGTTATTTTCTACTATACTGGAAAATGAATATTGATTAGAAGTTTTTAATGTTTTGCCTTCCTTACATGTTGGGTGTTCGAGATACGAAACATGAAGAGAGTTTGTATAAACTCAAAGTAGTCATTCATTAATTAGATTCATAATTAGAATATTATAGACTTATAGTTTATTTATATAAATAATATTATAATATGTATATTATGATATGTGGTAAAAGTTACGAGCTTAGCAAATTCAAATTATAAACATGTGATAAATACAAATAATTAACTCTTAAATATTACATTTATCCCAATGATATTTATCAATGATTTGATTAAGTGTTATCTTTATTTTAATTCATAATGGTTAGTAATATTAGTTTGATTAAAAAAAGTCAAAATCTAAATTTTAGAATTAAAGGAGTAAACGGCTAAGATTAAATCTTTTACTAAATGAATGGTCCAAATCATCTAATAATTTTTTTTCTAATTAGTCTTTTATATATATTAAAAAATTGATGTTTCTCTCCCTTCAAATTATTAAGACTACTCAAATCTAAGTAGTTTAAACAATTATGCACAATATAAAATCTTCAAATTATTAAGACTACTTAATTTAATCCCCACTTTTTTTATTTAAATTAATCACATCCACACAATATTAAACTATCTAACTCTCGTAATTTACTTTAACTTTTTATTTATTTAATATATATTCTTCACCAACTCTCTCTTTCTCTCACAAACACAATTATCCACCCACATCAACATAATTTTCAAAATTTTATTAACTTCTCTCTCCTCATTTCATAAATATAAATTTTTCTTATTTAATTTTGTTAGATTTTTTTTATAATAAAAAAATAGTTGATACAAATATAAGGAAATTAAAAAAAAACGGACATGTTGCTGAAATTTTTTTCGTGAAATTAAATCGCGCGAATAACATATTATAATATTCTTGAAAACGGCATGTTGCAAAACAGAAATTATTGTCATCGCATCATTACGCGGTTACGCTGCTAGTCATTCATAATAGAAAGAGAAGAATCAAGATATGCTTGGATAGAATATATGAATCAAACTCTTTTTTATTCCATATTTAAAATCAGTACATACATACATATCTATAGTCGAGGGTGGCGGCAGTTGGAGGTGGTTACCGGACGGCAGTTACTATGGCGGTTTCCGAATGGTTAATTAACCGACTTCTATGTGTGTGTAAATACAAATATAATAATTACACAAATAAAATGTCTTTCTAAATCAACTAACTATACTTTTGATTATATCGGTATTCAGAGGGTTCCAACACAGATAACTACTACATGTCTAAGAAACAACTAAACAATTAAAACAATTACTCCATGTTTCCTAAAAGACGACAAAAACATATGGTGTTCTAAAAGAAAACTACTACATACTTGTTATGAATTTTTATAAAATTATAAGCAAACAAAATGTTCACTAAGGCTTATCGTTGTATCCTCGGGTAAACCTTCGGGTACCCCAAAATCTTTTAAAGTTTTCACGGGAACACCATTTCCGGTGTTTGGGGTAAGCTTGGGGGTAAGGGGCTTCGGCTTCTTTTACCCGAGAGAAATCTTTCAACCCCCACCCCCCACCACCCCACCTTCATCCAATCAAAATTTGCCACATTTATTATATTTTCTTTTTTCTTTTTTTTAAGTGAAAAGAAAAGGGGAAAGATGAAAGATGGGTACAACACTAGTTGAGGGTAAGGAAAGGGGAAGGGAAAGAAAGCTGATGTGGCGCTGATGTGGCTGAGGGTAAGGAAAGATGAAAGATGGGTATAACGCCCAGCCTAACATTTTGAATCCATATGAGTTTCAATGTTGACAAAAACTCTTTCAACACCCCATACTATTCAACTAAAAGATTGACAATTTTATCACGACAACTACAAACCATTGACAGAACATCATTGTAATAAAATGAAAACCAAAAGTAGACCCACAGAATAAAACTACGAATTTGTATTTAAGTATTTATTGTGAAGGTTTGAAGTAATCTCAGTTGAAGATGAAAATCAAATTGGTTATATCTGCTTGTTGAAAACTAGTACTAAAAGCTGAAAATGTTTACATTTTTTTCTTAATGCCCTTTATGAATGCCAGTTGTTTAGTTATGGTGTAATTTTTTTTATTTGTTTCTATACTTCTGTATTTGAGGAACATAGGTATTAGATTGTTAATGTCTAATGTGGTTATTTACTAGAATTTGCTTTGAGTTGTATGACCATTATTATCATTTGAAGTAGAGAATTTGAGTTGTATGACCACTATTCCTCTTCTCTACACAATCAAAAACACCACATTGGTAGTTTAATTGAGAGAGTCCAAACAATAGTACTTTATTCTTCACTCCTACCCTCAGATGTCTATTTTTTTATGTATACCCAATTGAAAATACCTTTTAACTTTCTATGAACTTACCTTCAAAATCCATTTAATCAAACTAAAATCACTCCTATAAGCTTAAAAAGGTCAAAATGAAAAACCAAATAAGAAATTTAGCTAATAATTTTAAGTCTTCATAGTAGTCCAATAAAGGGAAAATCGAAGCCTTAAACTCGCAACTATTAACATATCTTTTTTGATAAAATTGAATGTGCGATTCTGATTGAGTCGTTGATCTTCAAATGTTTAATCGCATAAGAACTGTTCATTTGAATCATTGATGTATCACCGGACGAGGGTTCGTTTGATTGATGAATCATGGGTGACTTAATTTGTTGGTACAAAAATGATACATCCTCCTACTTTTTCCTCCTACTTCATCCTCCTACTCACCATAAAATAACATGTGGACTCCACTAAATCTCTTTCCTCACCTCCTCCATTGATTTTGACACTTGTCTAGATCTTGTGAGTAGGAGGATAAGTAGGAACATGAAGTAGGAGGATATATCATCTCTCTGGTTGGTAATCGACAACAAAAGAACCGTAGGGCACGACAACCATCACTTACTCGCTTACCCTTGTATCTTGCTTTCCCAATGCATATTTTGATTTGCAAATGACATTTAATTTTTGGGTTGTTCCAAACCTTGAGTCGCCTTCCCGTATCCTAATTCACCGCCTATTCACCTCGGCTCTAGTCATCACTCCTCAGGACAGTATCAGAAATAAAGTTTTGTGGGCCTAATTTGATTAGTCTGGGCATATACATATATTGTATGCTATAGAATATTTTGGACCCCTTCTTCCCCATGGTCCCTGGGCTGTTGCCAGGTTGCCCAGCCCATGGGTCGGCCTGGATTCCTTTAACCGTGGTTCAGTTGTTGTGGTTTATTCTAATCGTGAACGATTTAGGAGCACTTTAACTGTGGGTCGGTTCAAGCCTCTGATAACTAATATTATGTTAAGAAACCTAATTTCAGAGTCTTTTCCCAAATAATAGTTTTGTTCGGGTTAATCTCATGTTATGGTACAACATGACTCATCATGTTCTCACACAAATGAGTTCTGTTGAAACATCGATCCGCCGGGTTGGTTTAGATGGTTGTGTCGGGCCGTTCTCCATCTTCCCGAGCTTGGATCATATGCTGCAAACATCAAGAGATCTCGTTAGAAGATGACCCGAGGCCGGAGCCCCGGGATCAACCCTCCGATGATCAAGTCAGTATATGTATGTATGTATAAGATATATGTATAGAGATAAAGAGAGGGTGAAAAGAGATCAGGGAGAAAGTGATAAATAGAGAGAGAGAGTTGAGAGTAAAACCTGATACCAGATGTGTGAGGGATGGGGATACTTATAGAATCTCCAAATAAGGTCTTTGTCCAATGGTCCTTGTCATGTGGTTGGTCCAGCCAGTTGTTCTGGCAGGGCTGACTATCTTTATTCAATGGTCTGGCTGCTTTGGCCTCTGGCAGCTTTGGCATATAATTAAATGCCCATGTACCTTTTGTCGGGTAGTATAGTACATCTTCTGGAACCTTGCACTTTGTGTAGCTTCTGATACTTCTTTCTCCAGTCCAGACCAACCTCCGGATCGGTTGGTCAGGTACATATGTCATCAAGTCCCCCAGTCTAGTATGATGTAGCTTTTAGTCACATTATGCTAGACTCAAAATCTTCATGCTACATGTTCTTCATATTACCTGTTCTTCATGTTACCTGTTTAATAAACATGCGCCGATCCAGTGGTCGGACCTTGCTTAAGAAATATTCCTTATTAGGTTTCGTTCCGTAAGGTTGTTCAACATGTTGTGAACTTGCTAGGTTCGTTAATCGGCTGTCTCTCGGACAAGCCGATGGTTCAAGCTTCTTTTGGCCAGTTCTTTTTTAGCGCGAGCTCTCCAAAAACATAGCCGAAGCTTGATCTTGCGGGTGTGAAAGGAAGTTTTATGGTGTCATGCACACATACGCATTTTCTAACGCGTATTCACCCGACTTATGTACGAAGTCGCGATCCTTCGATTTTCTTCTACTTGCCGTAAGACATAGTAGGAATAGTGTACGAAGTTTGTGGTCTTCGTTTTCCTTCTACTTGGCCCTTCTGGGCCGAGTAGGTACACGAGGTAGCAAAGCTCGATTTTGTTTACTTATAGTGTACAAGCCAATAGAGCTTGTTTATGAGATCCACAAATTTGACATAATTTGCCAAAGTGTACTTCCATTCACTTACAATATCGCATGATACAAGAGTATTGAGTTTTCCGGTCCGGTAGTCACGTCACTGTGATTTACCCTTTTGCCTTAGACAAAATTCTATTTGTTGTTGCTTCAAAAGGTGTTGCAGCTGCAGCAGCTACTTTCCTATTTAGAGGTAGTACTTCTTCAGGTTCATGGTGTTCCACGATCCGTTCAAGTGGTCTGTTTATCAGATCGCTAAATATGTTATGGTATCCTGCAACAAATTGTTCATGTGTGTATCTTCCTGAGAGTAGACATAAAAATGAGTTTCTTTTGCTTATAATGACATAGGATATAATATATTGTTTCTCATACAAGACGTAACAACTTTTTACTTCATTTTTTAAAACATATTGGTACAATAATGTCATAGTCCCTCAGTTCAATAGTGTTAATTAGTAGCGCTATTGAACTCGAAAGATAAAAAATGCATGGGTGTCGTCCCTTTTGTGAGCTTCAGAATCATCAGAGGTTTAAGATCATTTTTATGTAAGAAGAGTAAGCTTTCTAGATAATCTTAGTAACTCGTAGTGCCCAATTATGAAAATATGCTTGAATGCGGAAGGGATGTATAACATCAGGTATATTTATGTTATAAATATCATGTTATAAAGAGGGATTAGTAGCATATGCCTCCATCAATTTTACACCTAAATGATAATTCGAGGGGAGTAATCAGTTAGAATAGCTAAGGTATTAAGCAGAGTGTACTCGATGTATACAACGGAAATCAAGTCGTGGTTGATGCACGGGTTGTCATGCAATTAGTGAATTAAGTTGTCCTTGGTAGGCTATGATCTTTTATTAATAGCACTAAGTAGATTAATGAATATGTATTTCGGGTATAGGATAACGGATACGAATGTAAATGTGATATAGTAGGATAATGATATACATGGTATAAGCACCATGATATTAGATAGTGTGAGGTTATGATTACCTTTGCAATTTAGCTGAACGGGTGATTATCTTTGGTCGTGATGCTAGCCCGAGATATGACGCTAGAACGAGGGTATATGATATCAATTCTTTGGCAGTTGCCTACGGCTTTCTACTAAATGTGTTATAACAATAATTGTTCTAAGAGTTGCTTGGGAAGCTATATCAATTTTTTGTTCCGGAATGAACCTCTCGTTCGGGTATATGCTTGATAGAGAGATAGAAGCATGAATACCGACAGTACCAAGGATGACTATCGTTAGGGATATAAGCATGAGTTAAATGTGTAATTGAGGCCAGTTTACTAAAAATTATAGTATATTTAAGAAAACCTGAAGGTTAAAGGATGCTTCCTAACGCTTCTATCTCTAGCTTAAAATGGTTGGCGTTTCACGGATAAAGTAATTCTGAAGGTTCTTCTTGATGAGATGTCGTAATTTAACTTGTATTCCTAGGGTCTATAAAGTCATTACCTATTTTACCTGCTCATAAGTGTTGGTGTTTGGGTTTTGAAAGAAACGCGCTTTGACAAGAATGGACTTCAGGAAAGATGAGCTTTAGGGTGGGTCGTAATCTGGGTTACAACACAAGTATAAGAAATAGTTGCTAGGTGGCATTAGTATAATGTCCTTATTATGTAGGCTTTAGTGCTAATGAAAGATTATAGATTATTACCAGGAAAAATGGTTGAGGAATCTGAAGGTTCCTCTAGATTGTTCAGCTATCGAAGGGTGTTGGAGAATGTCATGCCGAAGGTGCCGAGACTAGAAGTTCTAGCGATGGGGCAATAGTGATAGTTTGTCGGAATGAATTAATAACTAATGCTTACGGGTTAATTATACCAAGGTTATGGACCTTACAAATTATCCGGAGGTACATTAAGCAACTGAAGAATGCTAATATACTAAAGACGCTGAGATACCGAACGATGTTGAGACAAATGCGGTGGTATCAAAGGGTGGCAGTCTGGAAGTTAGAGCGAAAGTTCGTTGAAGTGGAATATACCGCGAGATTTGAGTGCCAGAAGTCATGGACTTCCAACAGTTAGCTGAAGGTAGTAGCTGTAGTTAGGTTATCTCCTCTGGTTTGAAAGATTGTAAAATGTATGATTCTCATATAGATCCTCTATAGTTCTATAATATGATTTGGAGATATAGTTTCTATTTATGTCGGTCTTATAGCGTTTGGAATGGTCTGGATGTAACTATTTCAAGAAAAAGTATCAGCTACGGTTGGCTGAATGTGGGGTGGTCTGGATAAAAGATCAATTTTAAAGTCTAGGTGAAAGTATATGGAGGATGAACGGTATTTTTCTTCTTCATTCGTGTGTTTTTTTTATGTGTATCGAGCTTTTCTATTTTTAGTGTGATTTTTTACTGAATTTTTCTCTAAAATGGACAGCTTGAATTAGAGCATTCTAAGTTCGTAATCAAGAGTAGGTGTAGGTCGTGACTAGTGCTTATTTATTTGTTGCTTGGATGAAGGTATTATCACTTTTGGTCCGAAACTACTATATGTTCCAGACTTGAACCTTGGTTCGGATTTGTTCTTTGTCTCAGAGTCGACTTTTGGGCCAAAATTTTCTAGTGAGTTAGGAAGACAATAGAGTAAGGTGTTTTGAAGTACAAACAAATGTGTGTATGGTGGTGTCTATCGAGCTAGGACAAATATGCTTTGTTTCTTTACGATTTAACGGTTCAACTAAGGGGTAGAAGGTAGGTCTAGGGGGGGGGGGGGGGGCTACTCAAGTAAGTTATAATGTGTTAGCTCTACTTTTTAAGTTACGTCCATGTAGGTCATTTGATGGAAATGTCATTTTAATCTTTTATTTTTTAGGAAGGGTCCTCAAATATTTTCTAAATCTAAGGTGATTGATCGAAGAGAGGGAAGTTTATGAAGTAGTAGCATCGTCTGAATAATTTGAGGTATTGATTCAAATCACAAAGCTAAAAGCTATGTTATTCTTTACTAGGTCGAGTTCTTCGGATGAGGAGGAATAGTGAGGCCCGGTCTATTTGGTTTTTCAAGGCGTCAACTAATTTGTCATTTGTTATTTTACATTCTTATGTTAATAACAAGTCTTGCTCCTTTACATTTTCTTATGGTGTATATACATGAACTAGGATTAGGCAAAAAGTTAGGAGGTATTAGTTGGAAAAAAGGTTGGAAAAGGAAAAATCTTTGTCGAAGTAGCGTTAATTCTTATCCCCTAGATATGGAAGTTAAAGGCATGGAATCTCCTGTGTGTTTGGGTCTTTTTAAGAATGAATCGTCTTGTTTCCTCTTTCATTTTATGTAAGTGTATAAGCAGGGCTGGAAGAATACGGAAGTAGAAACGAAGGACGATGGACGAAGGACGAAGGAACCTTAGGACCGGCGGTCCGGAAGAGCCGAAGGTGGAGGTAATTCTGGGCAAAAGCGACGAAGGACAAGGGACGAAGGAGCTTTAGGTCCAGAGCGAGAGAGGAGCGGATGCTATAGCAAACGAAGATGAGACTATACAGTATGTACTTAGTTACCAATGAAAAGATCAAGATTTATATAAGGTCAGGTGAAGATAAGAGCATTATGTCCAGGTTTGTGCATAGTAACAAGCATTTATACTTTATTCTCATCTCTAGTTGATGTATTAGTTTACATGTTTAATCTAATGTGCGAGGAGCATATGTATCGTTATCGTCCTCAAATCATCCTGGAAATAGCTTATAGAAGCTTCCTCATTTATGTCTACATTTCCCTTTTTACCAAAGCTCTTAAAGAACTTCCTTTCGATGGTTCTATCCCTTATGTTGGTCTGGATTTGTGGTTGCAACTATGAATGAGTCTCAAAAGTAATTTCTACTATTAGTAAACATATCATGTGAGTCTAGCACGATAAATGAGTTTCAAACATGTTCATAGTAACGATGAGGATGAATGGTTTTATCCCTTATATGGTTCTAGATTCATTTTGTGATGAAGATGAACATTCTTTTATAAATAAGTTTTTTCATGGGAGAAATCTTGATATTAAAACAAACATCATGTATATTGAGTAACAAGATCATGTATGCATATCATAAACAAGGTTCTACAGGTATTGAACATGTCATGAACAAGGTTCTATAGTTACTACGCATGTCATATAAGGTTGTGCAAGTATTAAACATGTCATGAACGAGGTTCTATAGGTGCTACACATGTCATACGCAGTTGTGCAAGTATTAAGCATGTCATGAATAAGGTTATGCACAAGTCATATAATAAAATGGGTATGATACTTAGCTATAATATGGCCGAATGATATTCACGATCGACCTTCACCGATGGTTGGTTTGAAACTTCGGATTTGAATGTTATTTTCGGAGTTATACCGGACGTAGGTCCGGATTGGTTCTAACCTTGCAACTAGAGAATGGTCCTGGCATGCGGATTGAACAAGGAGCTTGGTCTGGAGGTACCTTCGGATCTGAAAGTTGATCTATCGTAATAACGAAGTCCATCCAAGGACTACTGAAGGTTGTGGTCTGGAGGTACCTTTGGATCTAAATACGAGCTTTACAACAATGTCGCTAATCCGTATCAACGCTTAGCTTGAAGCTCTGGGACAAGCATGAGCTTCATAACAAAGGCATGACCTTTGGAGCTGGAGGGTGGCCTTCGGAGAAGGTACATGGCTTACGGAGGCAGAGCATGACCTTCGGAGCAAGGACATGGCCTACGGAGCCAGAGCACGAACTTTGGAGCAGTTCACATTTGTGTCAAACGAGGGTTGCTGAATGACTACTTAAGGTAGTGATCCGAAGGAACTTCGGAACCGGTTGCGTTTTCTTTATGCCGGAAGCGTGTTCATGTGACTAAAGTGTGATGACAAATCGATTATATGATTAAAAATACAAGTGAGGATTACTGTAAAACCAATACTCTATGGATCGATCTTTCTCTTGTTTTTGAAATTAAGCGAGTTCCTTAATTATAAATAAGTATCTAAGGTAACTATCTTTAATAGTTGGTGTATAAGCTAGACAAGCACGAGGGTCAAAGTGTTAGAGACGGAGGTCAAAGGTCACAGTGTTAAGGACGGAGGTCGAAAATCAGATTATGTCTTAATGATATTTGAAGGTTCGGAAGCAATCTCAAAGCTTAACTTTTTCGATTTTTAGTATGAAAGTAGTGTATATAGATAACCAAATCGGTAGTGTTTTCGGAAGAAATCTTAGAGGTCATAGGTGAGATTCGGATTGATATGAGCTTTACTTTGGATAATTTTGGAGGTCCGGCGAGAACATGAGGATAAACAAGCTTAAAGGCTATCAAGAACTATCTGGTGGAGCTTGTTTCATGTGTATCCAAACCTCTACATCCGGATTGATGTCCTGATCTACTATCTCAAGTGAAGATTTAGTTTCAGACCATTGCCAAGCCAAAGGAGATGTTATGGAAGTGACAACGCATCATAATATATTTTGATTTTACATAACATAAAAAATAAGAGAGTTTACATCAGGCTTGTTAAGAAGAAAAGCCATACATCATTTTTAACATAACGAACTTTCTGGGTTGTCGCCTATCACTAGAGTTCATCAACATGTGTTATTTATGTCATTTTTTCTTATTAATTATTTTCCGAGAAAAAGATATTAAAACAAGATATTAATACGATACTTTGCGCCCTTTACGTATGAAAATCATATGATATACATTTATTCACTATAACAATATATATTTAGGCACACATGTTTTTGTACGTATGTACGTACGTATATACTATAAACGTACGTGTGATATGGTTATTATTATTTTTATTATTTCTATATACGGTACTCTTTTTTTTATCATACAAATGGACTGTAATAATTTAATTCAATCCAGCAATTTTTTTTTTTGCTTTGATAAATAGTACTTAAATTCATACTCATAAGATGTTGTTTACTTAATATGTCAAAAGCTGTCAAAACTTTAGCCAAACTAGTTATTATTTTTATTATTATTTTAATATTTGCACACCGTATTTTTTAAAAAAAATACCGTACGCTTAAGCAATTATTCAATTTTAATTGTCGTAATAATTTTATAACATAATATGAAATATGTTGTCATAATGTAATGTCATATTGGATATGTCATGCATAAATTATAAGAATTTCTGACAAAGCACATCAAATTACTATTAATAATGACGTAATAATAATTAACTCGTAAAATGGCACTCTGTATATGATAAAAGAAAACATAAAGTGCTAAACTCATAAAAATGAAAAGCAAACTTTGCCACCTAATATTTGTTTTGTACTTTCTTATCTAGTTCAAATGTAACCAAACCAAAGAATTTTTGTCCATATGTACTATGCATGCCTGGGAAAGTGTTATAATAAAAAAAGACATTATAGCTTTTATAAAGCTGCAACAGCTATATGCAAGATTTATGGGGAAGGGTAAAAGGTCTCAAATATGCTCTATACTGTAGGCCAAAGGTAAGAGTTCGCATGTGACAGTTGGCAATTAAAAGGGTAAGGAAAGATGGAGAGAGAAGTTAAAACGATGGCAGAGAATATTTCATTATTATTTTTTTTAACATCTGGTTTTAACATGTCAGGCTTTTAATAATACAAAAGTCTTCTCTCTCTTTTTTTGTTTGTTTTTATTTTTTGGGAAATATCATTGATTAAAAAAAGGAAGGAAAGTAATTTCTTTGCTGTAAAAGCGTAAATCTGAATTTGTAATAGTTGGCTTTTGTCTTCACTTTTTCTTTTTACAGCTAGCCTACTAGACTACTGTACACACAGCAGAAAAACAAGTTGCGTGGTTGATTTCATATATTCACTGATGGCCTGATGGGTTCTCAATGTTTCATCTACTTCTTTTCTTTTAATTTTTTATTTCAATAGAAAAAACTCACATCCTAAGGAAAGTGGCGATGGCAACTTCGATCTGGTTTTTGAGAGATTTGCCTCGGAAAAAACGAACAACTTCTCTTCATTCCTGAACGAAGGAAGGTTTGAGATGTTCGACCCAACTTCCGCACCTGATCGACAGCTCCGGTGACGTTAAACTACTATTGCGAAAGGTGGTTGCCGGAGGGTTACCAAAATGTAAAAGATTAAAGCTCTACTCATTTATTTTGGCAATTTAAACCAGAGTCAGAAGAATATGATGCTACCAGATTTATGGAAATATAGCCAAGAAAGTACTTTATTAGTTGTACATTGTGTATCATAATGTGTACCTTTTAAGTGTTTAACTATAGGTGTGTACTTCCCGAACCTATTTTAGTGTTACTAAACAAGAGATACATGTTTCTTCCTACTATTTTATTTTTTCCGTGGACCTAATTCATAGATATATGAGGATGTTTATCCTTTGAGATTTAGATGTTAAGTTCTATAGAAGACAAATATTATGCGTATTCATAAAGGGGCATCATGCATATTTGTTAGCAGGTGGCGTATCATGTAACATTATGGTTTAACACATAGAACCTGGATGTGCGATGAACACGTTAGCTTGTCGTTTGGGTCCCACGGATGGCGCCAAATGTTGAAACATCGATCCGCCGGGTTGGTTTAGATGGTTGTGTCGGGCCGTTCTCCATCTTCCCGAGCTTGGATCATATGCTGCAAACATCAAGAGATCTCGTTAGAAGGTGACCCGAGGCCGGAGCCCCGGGATCAACCCTCCGACGATCAAGTCAGTATATGTATGTATGTATGTATGTATGTATAAGATATATGTATGGAGATAAAGAGAGGGTGAAAAGAGATCAGGGAGAAAGTGATAAATAGAGAGAGAGAGAGAGAGAGAGAGAGAGTTGAGAGTAAAACCTAATACCAGATGTGTGAGGGATGGGGATACTTATAGAATCTCCAAATGAGGTCTTTGTCCAATGGTCATTGTCCTGTGGTTGGTCCAGTCAGCTGTTCTGGCAGGGCTGACTATCTTTATTCAATGGTCTGGCTGCTTTGGCCTCTGGCAGCTCTGGCATATAATTAAATGCCCATGTATCTTTTGTCGGGTAGTATAGTACATCTTCTGGAACCTTGCACTTTATGTACCTTCTGATACTTCTTTCTCCAGTCCAGACCAACCTCCGGATCGGTTGGTCAGGTACATATGTCATCAAGTCCTTTAGTAGGGTGTTACTCTCATGTTTGTGAGAGAACATAATGGATTATGTTTGACAAAAGATGAGAGGATCTTAACCCGTTTTTTTGACATTCCAGTTCAGAGGTAAGGAGATCATTTATGTGAATGAGAGGGTATATTAAGAATACAATTATCTTTAACACTTTTGTGCTATGCCAAGTGTTTAATGGGTTCAACTCGAGGAAGCTAGAGAATAGGGAACATTTTCAAAGGTATACTCAAATACCGGTTATTTCTTGGAATAATCGCGATAACTATTGTTCTTAATATTGTGATGGTGGAGTTTTTGAAGAACTTTGCTGATACAGAGAGATTAAATGGAGTGCAATTGGGAGCTGTGTTGCTATTGCAGCCATCTCATGGCGACATGGCCTATTGGATGGTTTGCGAAGTTAATAATAGTACCTAATAAACCATTTCAAAGCTGATGATACCCACATGATCCCATATGTCAATTCATGTTAAGCTTTCCTATGTTAATGATACATATATGTAGTAGCAAAAGTAAAACAGAAGGATACAACAATAAATTACTGAAATAGTAACGGTGGTTGTCTTTTTATTTCATTTTTGCTTCTTTACATTAATTGTTGTTAACTTTGTCCATTAGTTAAATAGTATTTTAGTTGATTTCCTAGTTATTCTTATCACCAAACACATGGACTATTTTCCTACCAATTTATTATTATTTAACTTTCTAATTATAATTACTTATATTAAATGAGTTATTTAGTAAAATAAAATGTATAATTAAGATTTTATTTATTCTTTAAACTAAATTAAGATTTTAGTTATTATCTAAATAAAACAAGGGTTTAAATTTATCTTTAAACAAACTTAAATAATAACCTATTCTATATTCTAAAACGAGGTTTTTATAAGCCCGCGTGGAATTTTTTTTATTAAACAAAAATGATAAAAGCAAAATTTATCATTGATTTTCTTCTAATTGGAAAATTTTATATAAATATATGTTAAGTTATACTTAATTAGTTGTAAATATATCTATGATTGTGAATAACACAAATACACGACAATTTTCTAGTTATAATTTTTTTGGGGGTTACAATTAAAAGAAACTTCTCTTATTATTTAATTCTAATCATAACTTTAAATCAAGGTTATCAAGATCCGGATCTTATCTAAGATCGTTTTTGTCTTTGCAAGATCGGATCGTAAGATCGAGATCGGGATCTTAAGATCCTACCACAAGTCACTAGATTTTTTTTAGTTTTCTTATATGCTATAATTTTTATCAAAAACTAATTATATAACATTTTTACGAGAGAATTAATCATTAAATATTAAAATAACATACATTAAACCGTCCAAATTCTAAATTTTAAGAGAATATATGAAAATTCACCACAATTATTGATTTACATATCATAATAATATTTAATATGTGACTCTTAAACACAATCAACAAATCTAGAGCACGCTATGCACAACATTAATTCTTTATTTTATAAAATATCTTCTTCTCGCGAAATTCTATTTCTTATAATAAAGAAATATAAAACTATGTCGTATGTCAAGTACAAAAAATTGGAACAATTATTTTTAACACAAGGTTGATCACTTAAAAATTAATAAATGTAAAGTAAAATAAAAGTGATAATAATAAAATGTAAAAAATAAACATGTAAAATAATAGTAGTATTAAGAAATGTAAAAAATGTGGGATCGTAGGATCGTAAACGATCTACGATCTAGTGTACGATCCTAAATACGATTCGACGCGGTTTCGGTTTGTAGGATCGTACGATCCTACGATCAAGATCGCGATTTTGATAACCATGCTTTAAATGATATAGACAATTGTAACAAAAATTAAAGGGCCTTGGGCCTAGCTAGCGGTTGATATTTTGCCAAACCATTTTGTGAATTGATATATAGTAATAATTATTATAAGAAAAATCACATAAAAGTTTGAAGAAAATAAAGAAAACATACATAAGTTAGTTTATTATTAAACATAATTATTTCATAATACTTGATGGTAAGTGAGTAACGATATTTCTTTTATGTCTTATATATGGTTTTTAGAATAGTTATAAAATGTCATAAATAATATCACAAATTTTTTTCACGTGAGACAAATATTGATATATAAGTTAAATTTTTAGGTAATTTTTCCTATAACTATAGTAAAAAAACAATAACAAAAAAGAAAGCTAAAGAAACAAAACAGAAAGAGTATATCTAAAAATGGAAAATAATAATAAAAATGATACGTTATAAAAAAAGAAAAGAAAAAGAAACGCATATTAAAAGAGTAGCATAAACATGAAACATTGCATAGTGGGGATCGAAACTGGGTCCTTCCGCTGTAAGTGCAATACGTTTTCCACCCCGTCAAAACGAATTTTGGTTAAGTTGTTTCAAAGCTATTTATTATAAAAGTATATTTCTTCCTCATAAATGTATGGATATATAATTATTCTTCATTTATTTTCCAAAATCATTCTTAATAAGTGTTATCAAAACCCTATTCTGTAGGTGTTCTTACTTGGTTTTTGCTTAGGGTTTAGTTCACGGAAATGTATCCAACTTATCACCTTTTGCTATAGCATGTATCAAATTTACAAACTTACCATTTAATGTATTAAAGTTTTGAAACTTACCAATTAGTGTATCATGTAACCAATACAGCAAGTAGCCCGTAAACCTTTTAATTTTTATTAAAATTTAATTCACATCAGCAATTATTTTCAAGAATATTATTTCTTGTATTTTATCTTCAAGAACATTCATCGTCTTCTTGATGATACAAAAGAACAAGAACAGATCGATCAAAATCAAACATGTTCAAACAACCAGAGCATAACATAATCGCGTAAATGAAAAATCAAAATTAGAAAAACAAAATGTGAAGATATTAACAATCGATCACAACCCAACCATAACCCAACAATCGAAATATAGTGTAACCTAAAATCGGAAGATGAAAGACCTAAAGTAAACTTTAACCTGAAATTGCAATCAGAAATGAAGATACTAACAATCGAACATGTATACATGAATCGAACCCACAAATAAATCGAAATAAGCTCGTACCCACAGATCTAAACAACCCACTCAGTTCTGCAACTCTAGAACCGAAACCCTAAATGGCGAACCCAGATTATGGAATGCAGATCTCGTTTGAACTGCATATGATGATGATGATGATGACGATGATGATGATACCGAAAGTATGTGAAACTCAAGAACCGAAACCCTAAGTTGTTGTGGCCCTACCTTCGATTAAAAGCGGTTTCAGAAACCCAAATTTGATGAAGGTCGATCGACTGTGAGCAGAAGCAGATGACGAAATATACGAAACCTTAATCGATTTTAACCAAATCAAAGCAGATGACGAATTAGATTGTTGAAAGGTCGATGAACAGATCGATGTACCGCCATGAAGGGAACCATAATCGTACTGTCATGAAGAGAACCCTAGTCGATTGAAATCCATGAAATCGTTGCTCTTTAATCGCCAATCTAGTCTCGTGAAAGCCTAATCGATTGAAAGCATGAAGTCAATGCTGAAATCGTTACCAAGGTGTTAGGGCTCACATGAATTAATTTCGGTAATTTTTTATAATGTGTTATTTATAAAAAATAATAAAACAAGTCAGCATCCATGTAAGTTCCATGTCATTGCCACATCATCCAAATCGGTGCCACGTTATCATGTGACCTGCTATACCAGGTAAGATACATTAAAAGGTAAGTTTAGTAAGTCTGATACAATGGTAAGTTTTAATGTTCAGTACACACAATAGCAAAAGGTGACAACTTTGATACATTTTGGGGTACTAAACCCTTTTGCTTAATCCAGAGAAACCATACATATCGATTGCTTAAGTTGAGATGGAATAAATGAAAACTATGAAATTGTGTATCGATTGAAGACCTTAAACGATTTTAATACTCGATTGAAGCCTTAATTGTTTCTAATTTATGAACTAAACACATAAGAATACCACCCAAGAGGTTGTCAATCTCACATATTAGGGCTTCGACCTTAAATATGAAATAGATCTATGGTAGCCTTCAACAACGGCCCAAATCAATTATGGCATAGAAGGGAGCTATCAAAGAGAGATGATCTCCTAAGGACCCGGTGCAATTTAGAGTGAGATAAATTCACATCTGGGATGTTCGCGACTGCTCGCTGGAGGTTGTAGAGACACATATGAGACGTCATAGGCAAACGTCGTTTATCTACGGTCGGGCTATCGAACACGGGGTTAGAATTGAATTACGAGTCGGACCAATCTACGAATCGAAAGATGCTGTAATCATGGCGACGTTAGATGGAGAAAAGGAAATGGTCTTTCATAACAACTCTCTAACAAGAAACAACAACCGTTTGAAGCAAAACATTTGGTAAGAGACGGTGACGAAGCTTAAAATCAAATAAAGAACTCGGTTACACGGGTATCGGAGATTGATGGTTGACGGTTGTCGACCAGAGCCATGGTGGTTGATGTGGTTGAAGGATTAGTTTGTGAATCAGTAGAGAGATGTGACGGAGCTCGAGATCTAATGAGGGGTGACAATGATTATAAGAGAGAGAATGAACGGGATGAGTGGAGTTAAGAAAATTATTGGTGTTGGTCGGTCCTTGGGCCAAGACAGGTGCTCATTGTCTGTGAGCCGGTCCTTGGGGAAGGGTCGGTTTGGATCCAAAAGATCTCGGGCGCAGAGTTGGCCTGGCATACACAACCTTTTTGTGAAAAAATAAAGTGGTTAAGTGGGAAATCTTGTTTGGAAAAAAATAGGTAATAAAAAGATTCAAATACCCTTTGACTAATGATCAAAGCTAATAGCAGTTAGTGTAAAGAACTAAAAGTGAAATAAAGTGACAACAACTGTGACTATTTTTATAACTTTTAAAGTTAAAAAACTAAAAGTAAAATTATATGACTACCACATTGATCATTTATGTATTTAACTCAAATTTATATATAGAAATTTTCAAAATAAGTACTATTCAAATCATACATGTAATACATAACCTAATCTAATTATAATTATAATATAAATTAATTATATATTTTTAGATATGATCTGACCTGGATAGTATGATGAAGGAAAAAGTGAGATGGGGTGACTAAATGACACATCTATTAAAGGTAGATACTTTAACTTAACATCCTTTTTGTTTCTAATGGGTCAAACTAGTAATTACAATAATATTAACTAACAAATTAAAGTGTTTCAGTCTTTTGGTCAATCTAACTTGACATGTATAAAAAATCACCCATCCAACCCGCATTAATCACCCATTTTGCTACTTATAGTAATTTATTACTGCTTCATTTATAATATTGTTATAATTTCATATCGGCTGAAAGTAAATTAAGTTGATTACTCATAAATCAATGTGTCCCCTCCCCAACAAGGCAACAAACCGGTTTTAAAAAGGGGCATTACACATTTGGGTTTTATATATGACATAATATTGACCTAGTATAAGATAGGTTCATATCAGATACACATTACTTTTGAAACAAAATTTACATAAGCACTGTGAAGTTCATAATTCCATATATATATATTGATGTGCGTAAAGCGTACCAGTTTTTTATTTATAAAATATGTTATTATTTAGTATGACTACAACACAAATAGGCAAGAGGACCTAATCGTATAGTAGTATAGAAAATAAGTACGGGTGTCGAACTCAAGGGGAACGAGTATGATTTGACAAAATTATATTAATTTAAATATTAAACTAACTAAACTACTAAAAAGCAATAAAAAGGGGGAATTTGTGATAAAAGTGATTACTTTCAACCAACTCAAACCACTAAACAACCTAAAAACACTAAAAGCATGCAAAAGAGACAAGAAAACAAATAACTCGGAGAATTAATAATAATGAAGATGTTCCCTCCCTAGATTCAACTCAACTCTTTTCATGGCAATAACTTCATGGAAAAATAAGCTAAAGATACTTATATTATTCATGCATCGATTTCTAAAGTGATTACAATCTTGGTCCAATCATAATCGTCTAATTACCCTAATTAATTACCTTTATGGTCAAAAGTGCAATTAAATAGTTTAATTAGCAATTAATTCGATTAACAAGTTAAGCCCTAATCCTGATGCTTGTATGATCAACAAAACATCAAACTAACATATAAATGGTCATTATATGGACATCACATGCAAAAGACTCTAACTTTAATTGCTTAAAACATAGGATTTGGTTAATCACTAGTCCTTAATCATCTATTGGTCCTAGACAATCAAGATTCAATCTTTATGATTCAAGTGGTCTCTTAAAACATAAAAATTAGATTCTAAGCAATAAAAACAGATTCATAAACATGGATAAACATGGATTAGGCTAAACTAAGAACAAACATGAATAAAGTATCAAAAACCATGAATTAAACTAAGCCATTACATGAGTTTTATCTCCTCTAGGGAGGAAAACAGAAGATCTAGCCTTTAATGTTCATGATAAAGTTCTGGAAATCAAGAAATAAGAAGAACATGATGAAGTAGAACATTAAAAACCGTAAAAAAGCCGAATGATCTTCACTTTAATCTTCACTTTTGAGCTCCAATCCTTCCAAGCAATTGCTCCAAGCTTCCTATGCTTCTTAATGGTGTTTTCTGATGGTTTAGGGTTCAAAAGTCGGAACCCAAAGCTGCCCAACCGAATGGAGATCAAATCAATTTATAAAGCTGTCAAAGGGCCCTTTAGCGACGCTAAGTAACCTTTAGCGACGCTAAGTGGTGGCTTTTAGCGACGCTAGCGACCATTTAGTGACAGAATTTCGGAAATTTCAAACTTTGATGCTTATCTTCGAATTTTAGCCTTTTTTATCCATATATATCCTCAAATATCCGAATTTGAACATGAAAAAGAATATATAATGATATTAAACATATATTTAACATATTCTCATGATTTTTATCCAAAAATAATTAAATATCACATTAAATATATATATAAAAATCGCGATATCATATATATATATATATATATATATATATATATATATATATATATATATATATATATATATATAGAAATTGGATCAATAAAGAACCATGTGTTAAACAAAGAATCTAAAGAACCAATATGGACCTTTAGATCATCAAAATCAATGGATGAGATTGATCGGTGGCAAAACTGTAATTATTATGTATTAATTAAGGAAGAAAAGGGTAAACATGGAAAATCTCCCCCCCCCCCCCCCACAACCTCGATTTTAAAAAAAAAACCCTCAAAAACTTTAAATTGTCATAACTTTTTAAGTTTTGTGAATTTGAACAAAAAAATTATACCAATCTTTTAGTTTTTTAATCCTCTTTCAAACAAGATCCCTCTTCCCATATTTTTCTAAAACAATTTTAACATGAAAATTTTGTTTGCATTTGGGCAGCATGTACGTTTTCGTTTTTTGCATTTTGTATTTAGGTTTGAATGAACACAGCTCAAAATGCAAACTACGGATTTTGTATTTTGCATTTTAGGTTTGAATGAACCAAGCATCTAGGAATTTTGCATTTTGAGCTTGAATTAACCCAACTCAAAATGCAAAATACGGATTTTGCATTTTGCATTTAATATGAACACAACTCTAAATGCAAAATTTGCATTTAAAAAAAAAGTTTCTGAAATATATCAAGCCCGGTCTTGTTTGAAAGAGGACGAAAAACTGAATCTAACGGTATAACTTTTTTGTTAAAATTCTTAAAAACGAACGAGTTATAATCATTTAAAGTAATTGGGGTTTTTTTTTAAATTTGGTGGTGGGGGGGGGGGGGGGGGGGGGCGGACGCTGGAAGGGGGGATTTATATATATTTTTTTTCCTTTTTTGCTGTCATGTGTCATCATCAGAGGAGTTCTTTAGGTTCTATGTTTAAAAGAGGTTCTTTGTTTAATCACACCCTATATATATATATATATATATATATATATATATATATATATATATATATATATATATATATATATAGGGTGAAGTTCGCTTGCGAACGCCTTGAAAATGCGAACGATGTAAAGTCTTCACAATTTTACCGTCGGTGGTTTACACTTTAAATTTTTGGGCTTGTGGCCCATATATCGACACATGTTTTTTAGCTATTTAATTGAATTTGTGGGTATGGTGGATTTAATTTCATGCAAAGGGATCAAGATGGAATAAATTTGTGGCCGTGGGATTCTAATTCACTTTGTGAAGGTGAGAAACTATATATTTTTTCATGTAGGCTTTTTTTTTGTTTTTTTTGTTTATTATATATGTTTGTTCTTTTCAACTTTCCTCTTATTATTTTTAAGTGATATATATTTTTTATTATCTTAATACATGTTTATATCTTTGTTTTATATGTTATACAAGCAATGAGATGCAGTGGTTTTACACAAGATACATTGATTTTATACTACATATAATTAGTTTTAAATGAGAAATTATTGAATATTTTAACCGTTGAATCAGTACATCTTGTTTTAAAAACATAAAGTATCTTTAAAACTAGTGCATCTTTGTTAAGGATTTAATGATTTTTTTAAAATTTTAAAACCACTGCATTTAGTTTAAAACAACCGCATCTGGTCTAAAAACGCTGCATCTTGTCTAAACACAAGTGCATCTTGTTTAAAAGAAACTACATCTATATCGTTTTCCATGCATAGCAATTTAATTGTATTAGAAAAATTACTAATATTTTTTCTTTCAATTTTATATACATACCGTAAGGGTAAGGATCAATAAAAAAAGTCTTAAAATGCGTAATGGTAGAAGCACTGCATCTTGTCTATAAAATCACCGCATCCGACTTAAAATTATTGCATCTCGGCTAATAAACAGTTTAAAATCACTGTATCTCATATAAAAAACATAAAATACCATAATACTAACATATCTTAGTTAAAAAAAAGTTAATTGATTACTCATTTAAAAACCATTGTATCTTATTAAAAAAAACATAGCATCTTACTTGAATCACAATATTTAAACTAACATAAGAAATAGATCAATTCATAATTAAAGAAATAAATCAATATATTGTATGTTACAAATTAATGTATGTTGCAAATTAATCTATTCAGCCGTAATATTTGACTTTTGAAAATGCGCGTAACCATGGAAAAAAAAGAAACAAATTGTAAATCAAGGCGTTCGCAAATTGCGAACGTTCGCAACGGATCCGTTTTCTATATATATATATATATATATATATATATATATATATATATATATATATATATATATATATATATATATATATATATATATATATATATATATATATATATATATATATATGAGATAACAAGAGGATAAAAGAATCAAGGTTTATAGTTCCTCGGGAAGTTTTAAATCATAGCTGGTTGAATAGTAGTCTAGATGATGCAGTAAACCGCCATAATATAAGACCAGGACGATATACGGTGTTGATCGAAGTAACACTTAGTAAAGTTCCGATTTTAGCTTCTACTTTTTTATATAAATCTGGATATTTTCAATATTGCATTTCATATGGATGATGGTGGTGTACTTGTTTAACATTTTTTCCTTTCATTTAGTTTTTTTATTTTTTATTATTTTATTTTATATTATTTATTATTATTATTATTATTATTATTTTATATATATATTAGACTAAATTACACGAATCGTCCATGTGATTTACTACAAATTACACCGTTCGTCCTTAGACTTCATTAATTACACTAGACGTCCCCAACGTTTAGGTTTTGTCACGTCTATGGTCCCAGGTCTAATTAAAAAGACTAGAATACCCTTTTCTTTTTAATTTAACATTTCTTTTACATTTTTATTTATTTTCTTAATTAAAAATAACTATATTTATTATTATTATTATTATTATTATTATTATTATTATTATTATTATTATTATTATTATTATTATTATTATTATTATTATTATTATTAGTAGTATTAGGATTAATATTATTATTATAAAACTCAACGCACAACCCACTCTCTTCTCTGTGAACTCACCTCAACCACCGTAACTCTCTCCACCCCTTTCCCGTCGACCACCGCCAGCGCCGCCCACAGTCACCGTCTACTTCTACACCACCTGCAGCACCGCCACCCAGCAGCGAAAAAGAAAAACAAACACTCCCAGACCCCTTTCCCCGCGATTCCTTGCACCACCACTGTAAGTCACCGTCACCATGGCACCATCAATCGAAATACCCACCACCGCACATGAAAACAAACACCTTCACTGATCTGAAAACCCTTCACAAACACCCTAATCTGAAAACCCTAATCAAGAACACCCTAAGAACAAACTCTAACCAAACCCTAATCTGAAAACACAAACACACACGCCCAGATCTATAAAACACACACCCAGATCTGCAAAATCGATTATCGTCACTGTAGGCAACAGATTAGTTGGCTTCGGCCGGCAAAGCAGAAAGAATAGGCGAAGGACAACAGTGTTGGCTTTGACACCGGCGACGCAGAAAGAAGATGCGACAGAAGGTTGTATATTTCTTCCATATGTTGTTTCTTCCACAGAGTAGTGTTTGCTTTTTATTTTGGGGAATTTCATATATATCCTTGTAAATTTTCTTAATTACGTATATATCTTTATAAAACTAAATATTACGTATATATCTTTCGAAAACTTATAAAATATCAAATATATCCATCTCTATAATTTAATTGTAATTAAACCATTTAAAGTTTGAAAACCATATTTTTTAATTTAATTTAAACCTAAAATACCCTAAATACCCTTGTGTAATAAAAGGTAAGCATAAAAAAAAATACCCAAACCCTAGCGCAAAGATTTCTTTCATTGTTGCTCTTGAACTGAGAAGAAGTGGGTGGTGGTGGTGGTTCTTTTGCTCCGGTGAGAGGCGGTGGCGGAGGGGCTGTCGTAGAGAGAGACGGAGAGAGTTTAGGAGGAAGGGGGAGGGGTTTTATATTATTTAATAATAATAATAATAATAATAATAATAACAAAATAATCATTTATTAATTAAAAAAGTAATAAAAATGTAAAAGAAAAATCTAAATTAAAAAAAGAGAGGGTATTTTAGTAATTTAAGGTGTTTTAGGGACTATAGGTGTGACAAAATGTAAAGTTTGGGGACGCCTAGTGTAATTAATGAAGTATAGGGACGAACGGTGCAATTTGTTGTAAACTACAGGGACGATCCGTGTACTTTACTCTATTTTTTATTATTATTTTTTTCCTACGACGCCGAAGGTTTTTTTTTCAGCAATCAATCTTTCTACCTATGGGCAGAGGTTTGTCTACGTCTCTACCTCCCCCATACTCTGCTGAAGCTAAATTAAGTATTGTTATTGTTGTTGATGATGAATAATGGTAACTTTTTAAGTGGAAAACTGATTCAGTTCCATTGAGTTTTCTTATTGTTACATGATTTGGGTTGTAAGTTGTAACAATTAATGTCACATGAGAATGAGATATACCAACTTGAAGATTAGAAAACATTAATATCAGTTGCAGGTAAGCCCATTTTCCAGATGATGGTTTAGCGGGCCAGCCCATGAACTAATATTATGTGGAGAAACCTACTTTCACAGTCTATTTTTCAAATAATAGTTTTGTTGATGTTCCAGTTTAGAGGTGAGAAAATCTTTAATGTGAATGAGAGAGTAAAGGAATACTATTATCTTTATTACTCTCTTGCTATGCCAAGTGTTTAACAGGTTCAACTCAAGGAAGCTGGAGAATAGGAACAAATAAATGTACACTCAAAAACCAGTTTTTTCTTGAAATAATCACGATGACTATTAATTGTTCTTCAGATTGTGGTTGTGGAGTTTTTGAAGAATTTACTGGAGTACAGTGGGTAGGATTTGAGTAGAAAAAACTAAAACCAAATAAAAAAACTAAAAAAACAAAACCGGAAAACCAAACCAATATAGCAACCCCTGTCTTCTCAAATATTTTGAAGGTTCTAGGCAAAACAAATAAAATGCCCTTAAACATTTTTAAACTATATAAAAAGTTGAGTAAAAAATTACATTATATGTACTTAAGTACAACAATAGATGAAAATATATAATTGTCAATCAAATAAGTGTTTCTTTTGAAGCGTGGTTTAAAAAATAACAAACTTATATGCAAATACCAATTAACAATTACAAAATAAGTAAAACTAATAAACAGTGATTTAAGTATTAAAATTTAATAGTTACCAACTCAGCAAACTAATATGCAGACGTCAATTAGTTATCAGATAACCAATTAACCAATTACCAACTAAGCAACTAATATGCAAATATCAATTAAACAATTATAGTAAGCAAACTAGTAAACAAACTAATATACAAATACCAATAGTTATTGGATAATCAATTGACCAAACAAAAGTAAAAAGTTGAATGATTGAAATCTAAACAGTGAATAATAATCAAACTAAAAATATAAAAAAACAAAGATTAAAGAAAAGTTTAGACTTGTTTGAGAAGTTAGAAGAATTTCAAAGCTCGGATATGCTTTAAATAAGCTGAATTTTGCATTTCACAAAGCCTATAATTACGGGTTTTTTTTTCTCAAGGAATCTGAGTAAGAAAAAAAATTGTGCCTAATTTGTTCTTATTCCCAAACTGCATAACTTCGTCTCAAAGAGTCAGACGATTTTGTGTGATTTCTTTGCAATCTAACTATCGATTTTTTTATAAGTTGATGATTTCTTGATTTCTTCCTAATTGGTCTTTACTATAAATCAGACATCACAAAGAGAGATTATAATTGGAGAGAAACAGTTTTCCACAAAGCTCTCTCCATATTCGATTATGTAGGAAATATAGTGGAAACAACATTTTTCCACGCATTTGTTCGATACAAAATGAGGTGTGTTGTAATGGGCCCCTCAAACTAACAAGTTATAAATGAGGCTTAGAGTATTAAATCGTGTATACATTACACCGACAAAAAAAATGGGCCCCTCTAATATGTGGGCCTTGGCCGATCGTCCCTTAGGCACACCCTTTAAGACGGGCCCTAATATCAAGCGACGGTTTTGGTATTCAAAATTTCTCAAACCGACTTTTTCGGTTTGGTTTTGGTTTTTGAAATTTCAAAAACCGAAAACCGAACAGAACCATTCCAAGGAGCAATATTTTAAATAACACTTCATTTCGAGTCTACAAGTTCACTTAATCTCGACTTTATCCATTTACAACATAATATAAAAATTCATTTCTAGTTGTTTATCTCGATTTTTAGGTTCTAGTTTTATAAGTTGCATGTAGTTTATCTAAAAGTTGGTTATTCATCTCGATTTTTAGTTTTGCTAATATGTTTTTGCTTTGAGTCTTGATTTGTTTCAACTTTGGCTTTAAAGTTTAAACATTTGACACACATTTTGCTTGTATCAATTGCAATGTATATAGCTTGAATTATGTGACACACATCTTGATGTTTTTAATATAACTTCAATTCTATTTAATTTCGTAACTGTACAATAGACGTTGTATGTCTTCAAATCTTGATGGTTAAAACAGAAAAGTTGTAAAACCGAACCAAAAACTGAAAACCGAACCACTCAAAAACCGAACAGTTTTAGTTTGGTTTTCCAAAAACCAAAATTTTTGGTTTGGTTTCAGTTTTATGTCGAACCGAACCATGCTCACCCCTAGCAGTGGGGAATATGTGTTGCTATTGCAGCTTTGTCATGACCTATGGGATGGTTTTTGAAGCTCTTACCAATACCTAATAAGACATTTCTAAGCTACATTCAACGCTAAGACACAATTAGGAAGAGTCTTGTTCATAATATTTCTTCGTAAATATGACTACAGTAGTGTAATGATTTATATACATGTTCAACCTAAATAGTAGCAACCTCTATTATAATCAATGGTGCTACTATTTGGATCATCTTCTTTTCACATACTAGAAACGTCTAATCATTCAATTACAAATTCCAATACATGTAATAAACTTACATACATTACATTATAGATGATAAATTTAATTATCAAAAAAAATCTAAATAGACTCACCCTAGTTATTTATTCTAAGAAATTTAAAAATACATTTTATCAGACATGAAACACTTACAAAAGGTTCAAATAATACAAAAAGGTTTTATGGTTTTATAAAAATAAACGGTTTTATGAAACTTGGCTATCCATATGTTTCAAGGTGTTCTATGGATTCATAAAAATAAAAGGCTAGCAAAACATATGAAAATATGGTGTATCTTATCATGATTTCTATCAATACCAACTTTCTCAAATAATATAAAGAAAACTATCAAACTTTCTTGGCATAAAATAAAATGTAAACTCAAATAATTCTTCATAAGATAAGTAGAAGATATATAGATAGAAACCACGAATATCAATTCTTATCAAATACAAGTATACAACTAACATGAGCGATTATAAAATTCAATATAATCAACTATTTAATGTAACTTGATATTACTTTTAAAATTAATATTAATAAAATTATAGATCTTATATATTAATTTTGTTGACAATAAATAATATATATTTAATAACTTTTACTAGCTTTTTATGTCTTATGTATAAACACAAAGATAGTTCAATTCTAAATCTGTATTGAGGTAAAGAGTACTAATATATATCGTAAAACAATTATAAAACATATATATAGAGATATAAAATCTTTTTAAGGAGTGGAAAGTATATTAGAAATTAGAAATTGGTAGGGTTGTAAACAATTGTAAAACATATATAGGGATTTACTTTCTTTATAAATAACATTTATCGTGTTATAAGTAGGATTGTCTTTTCATCACAATTTGAAACTTTTAAACCAACTTTACTCTTTAATTTATTCAAGAAACCGTAACATAATTGGTAATAAGAGAAAAGAGGGCATCTAAAAATTGAACATTACTTAACAATTGAACAATAATATAAATCTTCTGATATAAATAAAAGACTAACCTTCATTGATTTAATTGGAAGATTTTGACCATTCATTTAATCAAAATTGAAATCTAACCATTCATTTGATTAAAATTGAAAGTCTAATTTTGACTTATATAGTCAAAATGAAAACTCAATTTTAAAATTTAATTCTAATAAGAGATAAGATTATTTATTTAAAAAATATTATTTTATATTTTATATTAACTTTAACATTTTTGTTTAGATAATATTATTACATTATTTCAAATTGAATATTTAAATATACAAATATCATATAATAAGATTTAAAAAAACATATATATATATATATACTAATGCAATATAATAATATTATTTAGATCAATCTTGTATAATGTTTAAAACCCAAATTTCATACAAATCTTATCATAATTAAACTTTATATTATTTCTAAAGTTGTTATTATTTACTTTTCTATGTCAAGTGATTTACATATAAAATTCTTTTAGTTTTCAAGAAAGTCTTATATTGTGTTTTTTTGTCAATACAACATAACTATATAATTAAATAAACAAGTATAAAATAATATTTTCATGATTACCCGTGTATTTACACGGACATTTAAACTAGTAAGTGATATAATATTACTTAGTTTTTGCAACATTACATATTATATTGAAATTATTTTAGATGATTATAAAAAAGAAAAAATAATAATAACTGAAAAGAAATTATAGTTATGTTCAACATATTTAATTAATATTAATATGTCAAAATTATATATGAATAATTTTGACGTAATAAATCTGTTGTTACCCATAATAATTTTAAATAAAGGAGATGATAAGTCTTTTTTTTTCTTCATAAAGATGGAATAATGATACCATAATTTTTAGTACATATTAAATAATTTAAGATAAAAGATATTTAAAT
The DNA here is from genome assembly GCA_947179395.2 of Pulicaria dysenterica. Lineage (NCBI taxonomy): Eukaryota > Viridiplantae > Streptophyta > Magnoliopsida > Asterales > Asteraceae > Pulicaria > Pulicaria dysenterica. The sequence continues at coordinate 71,005,569 of OX359292.1, read as the reverse complement.
ATGATCCATCAACTTATTATAAAAACATTTATAGTACCGGATTATTAATAATTTATGTAGGTTTTGACGTCTAATAGATTTTGGATTATATGATCCGAGTTTAAATGTGCTCCTCAAATAACGATTGAAAAGTCAACTTTGAAATCTAATAATATGCATTATAAGTTCAAACACATATTATGATTATCTCAACTCTAGTATCCTAATTTCTGGATTATATTTATCGATGTCTTACTATTAAAAGTTAAAATTATAACATTTCAAAAAGATGGATGGTTATAAAAAAGGTTAAGATTCTTTCAATTAAATAATTAAGGTTAATCTTTTATCTTCTAACTAGATTAAATACCCGTGTAATACACGAGTTAGTTAAAAATAATAAATATTAAAATTAATAAAAATGTTAAATAATTATAAGACGCAAAAGATTTGAGAGTTTAAAAATGGTAACAAAAGACATCAACACCAAAACCAACTATGGAAGTGTCAACGCAAGAAAACATGCACGATGGCAAAAACATTGTATCATAATACGAAAATATGTGATTTTATTTTTGTACAAGTCAACGATTATTATTGTTATAATTATAAGTAATAAGGTGAAATATCAATTTGTTATACTTAAAAAAAGTTAAAATAACTATAAAAAAATTTAAAATGATAAAACTAAGAATTTGGATCAATATGATATTTTAAAATTTTATAAGAGTAAATATGATATATAAAAATTTAGGCGGTAAAATACTAGATTTTAAGATTTAATAAAGACATATATGAAATTATTTATAATAATTATAATTTAAATCAAATAACATTGACTTTGAATGTTATAGTTAGATTGAATTTTTATTTTAAATTAAAAGTTAAAATGTAATCTTATTAAATAATAATTATTTACTCTAGGAGATATATATTTTAAAATTTAAACTAATTAAATCCTACGTATAGTATTTTGAATATAAATTAAATATTTTTTTTTGAAGTTTAGTAATACTTTGGTCATTTTCCCCGACCTTCTACTCCGAAAGTAAAAGTTCTTGTATCTCACTACCTTATTTTATATTAGAATTGGATTCGGATAATTTTTTTGGATATTTTATTTATCTTATATTGGTTAGTCACGTTACTTTAACTCTAGAAAGTCAAAATCAAAATTTAGAATCAAATAAATGAAGGGTTAAGATTTAATCTTTTATCAAATGAGGGTCTGTATCATCTAATAATTCTTTTCTAATTAGTCTTTTATATATATTAGAAGATATATATAAAAAACTAATTTGAAAAATATTATTAGATGATCTAGACCTTTTATTTAATAAAAGATTTAATCTTAGCCGTTAATTTCTTTAATTATAAAATTTTGATTTTAACTTTTTAGAGTCAAACTAATATGAATTAATAAAGATAGCCATCAATTAAATCGATAATAAATATCAATAAATTATAAACAATAAAATATTTAAACAATCGTATATATTAAATCTATTAAGTAAATAAACATCATAATTAATTGATTTATTGTTGTTAATTAATTAAATCTTATTTATGTAATCTAATTATTTCAAAATATTATATTAACCAAACTATTTATTTTATCATTTAAAATATATTATAATATGTTCAAAGTATTTATAAATTATCACCTATAAATATTGGACGATATTGCTTCTACTTGTAACAATATTGATTGATGATTTGTATAAAAAAATACAATAACGTTTCGTATCATAATATCACGTTTTCCATCCATTACATCGATGCTTCAAGCGCTGGTTTGAGTTTTAACGTTGTTTGTCACCATTTTGTAAAAGTCTTATTTCTTTCGCTAATGATTAGTTTTTATCAATTTTTAAACCAACCCGTTATATATTAAAAGACATTCATGAAAATCATCTATTTCAAAATTATTTTAGAATATTTAAAGAAAGACATTATGTGATTGTTAAATTATTTTTAGAATATTTTTTTACCAATCAAAATCCCCTATTTCAGATTATTTTTAGAATTTTTACCCACTAATCAACTCTGTTTATTTCCTAAAAGCTAACAACTATCGGTGCAAATCTGTAAGTCGATTTTCTTTCTTGATCATCTTCTGATTTTCATGAATGTTTCTTGATTTGTTATCGATATATGAATTTATTATACATTTAAGATTTAACATCATAAATGTTTAAAATTTACATCAACAAACCCCGTGCTTATACACGGGGTATTAAACTAGTTTATATTATATTACTATGTTGGAACCTAGAGGGGGGGGGTGAATATGTCATTTCACTTAGTTTACCAATTTTTACACTTATAAAAATTAGTAAGTTGTGTTATAAAGAATAATCTTGAAATTTATAGCAACACAACTAATATAATAATTTAAAGAGAGTAGAGATAGAGAGATATCATCAAGAGTAGACAAGAGATTTATAGTGGTTCATGCAAGTGTTAACAAACTTGTACTACATCCACTCCTTGGCCTCATCCACCAAGAGTTTGCTCCACTAGCTTTTCTCTTTGAAGGTAGAGATAAACCTTTTACACTTCTCTTTTTAGCTTACAAGAAATAATCTTCTCTCTTGCAAACAAGGCTAAGATAAGCCTATCTTCACTCTAATTATGTTGGCTAGAGTTAATCCTTACTTCTCTCTAATTTTATAGGCTAGAGATTATCCTCACTTCACTCTAATTTGAAAGGCTAGAGTTGATCCTTACTTCACTCTAATTTGAAAGGCTAGAGTTGATCCTTACACACTTATACAAATAACATAATATATAAAGATGAAGATTTGCTCTTGAAGACTTTGCACTTTTTCTCTTGATCTTGATCTTGAAGATGGTCTTTTTGTGTGGAATATAAGCTCACAAGATCTTGTATATTTTCTATATTTTTTAGATGTCAAGAGTTGGTTTGAAATGAAGACATTAGCTTGTTTAAATAACCAAGGAATGACAAAAGGAAATTTTGTCCGGATGCCCCACGGAAGAAGCCACGGTCGACCGTGCATCTTCCGTCGCAGGTCTGGACAGCTTTTTGGAAGTTCAAAATATGAACGTTGCACTTTGTATAAAACCATACTCAAACATTTTTTGCCATAAAAAATCATTAGAAAAAGCATTTAGAAAAGTCCCAAGTTGACCTACCAAAAGAGTTTGAATTCTTTATGCAAATTTGAAAGGTTGGAAGGATTTGCAAAAATGATGTTGGATATTTACCACATATAGAAGATGTTTTTCTAATTTTAGTCTTGTGGCAATTCAATGCAAAATCATGTTGAGTTTTTGCCACAATAAGAAATAATTTGTTTTATTATAATTTGTCTTACAATACAAATTAAATAAAAGTTTGGAATTACTTTTGTAAACTATATGTGTGACATATTTACAAAAGATTTGATAAAATATTTTTTTGTTAAAATTATTTGTGAACTCTTATATTTATTAATCTCCTTTAAATATTCCATCTTCAATTGTCGAGTATGAGATCGGTTGACATCAAGAAAGACGATGTTAAGAGATGACGTTTGTGCGGCGACGGTTGATTCACGGTCGACCGTGGGATCGACCGTGAAAGTTGAATGTTTGCTTTTATCTTGTTTTCTTCTTTGCTTGTTGATTTGAAGTCTTCAATTATTTGTCCTTCACTTGATCATCTTAATTTTAGGTTTGTAACCTTTAAAGAATGTAACATATGAACATATGAATAAATTTGATAAGCAATAATATTACTTGTTCATATTTTTATCATCATCAAAATAAGGATGCATTTCTTAATGTGTGACCATGTATGCACTAACAATCTCCCCCTTTTTGATGATGACAAAATATGCACCATTTAATTAATATTGCTACACAAATTTATTCATGTTAACATGTTGCATATCTACATTCTTCTCCCCCTTTTGTCGAATCAAAAAGGAACATTCTTCTCCCCTACTGCTACACAAATTTGAAGCTCCCCCTTGATCAAAGCTCCCCCTTGATTTACGATCCCTTTGAGCTATCACTTGACAAAAGATAGACAAAGCAAAACACAAGTGCAAGATATACAAAAGTATGATGCATAAATCTCGCATGCTTCCTACTTGAGTATATTTGATTAAGTTTATGCATATACTTTTGTATATCTTGCACTTGTGTTTTGTTTTGTCTATCTTTTTTCAAGGGCTAGAGCAAAGGGATCATAAATCAAGGGGGAGCTTTGATCAAGGGGGAGCTTCATCACATATTTTGTGCTAGATCAATAGGGGAGAAGAATGTTCCTTTTTGATTCGACAAAAGGGGGAGAAGAATGTAGATGTGCAACATTGTTAACATGAATAAATTTGTGTAGCAATATTAATTAAATGTTGCATATTTTGTCATCATCAAAAAGGGGGAGATTGTTAGTGCATACATGGTCACACATTAAGAAATGCACTCCTTATTTTGATGATGATAAAAATATGAACAAGTAATATTATTGCTTATCAAATTTATTCATATGTTCATATGCTACATTCTTTAAAAGTTAACAAACCTAAAATTAATGATCAAGTGAAGAATAAATAATTGAAGACTCAATTCAACAAGAAAAGAAGAAATCAAGATAAAGGAACCTTCACGGTCGATCCCGCGATCGACCGTCAATCAACCGTCGATGCTCAACTCACAACTCTTAAATATTGTTCTTCTTCAAGTCAACCGAACTCGTACTTAACAAGTGAAGATGATATCTTCAGAGCCGATGACGAAGATATCTACAAACAAGAGTTCGAATTATATGAGCTTACAAATAAAATAATTAAATTAGTTTATGTTTTTATAAAATTATTTTTATAAAAACTTTATAAAAATGACAAAGATTTTATAAAACTCAATTGTGTTGGTTGATTAAATCTAAGACTTTCTATTTTAAGCAAATAACAAACACAATCCTACTTTGAAACAATACACCACCATAATTAGCAAAAGAATCTCCCAAAGGGGTAAAATTCCAACATGCTTTGTGTATTGGTTTCCAAACTTCCATATATGTGTTTAAATTCAAACTTTAAGAGTATGGAATCAACCAACCTTTTGAACATATACTTTTCAGTTGATTTTTATGGTAAAAATGAGTTGAGTGTGGTTTTAAATAAAGTCCAACGTCTATATTGCAAAGAACAAGAAAGTTCAGGTACCTCACGGTTTTATCCACGGTCGACCGTGGATCGACCTTGAGGGTACTGGACAGCTTTTGACTTTCACCTTTTTCCTTATTTAAACCAACTCAAACCTCATTTTTTTAGAATCTCTTGCACCAAAAAAAAACACATAACATATATTCTTATCTTGTGAGCTCATATTCTTTGATAATTCATCTATCATTCAAGATCAAGAATCAAGCAAGAGCAAAGCTTTCAAAGCTTAAACACTACATCATCTTTCTATATATTTTGTAATAGTGTAAGGATCAACTCTATCCTTTCTAATTAGAGTGAAGTGAGGATTATTTCTAGCCTATAGAATTAGAGAGAAGTAAGGATTAACTCTAGCCATCAAATTAGAGTGAAGCTAAGCTCATCTTAGCCTTGTTTGCAAGAGAGAAGAGTAGTTCTTGTAAACTAAAGAGAGAAGTGTAAAGGTTTTTCTCTACCTTGAAAACGAGAAGTTTTAGTAGAGCAAACTCTTGGTGGGTGATGCCAAGGAGTGGATGTAGTGCAAGTTTGTTAACACTTGCATGAACCACTATAAATCTCTTGTCTACTACTTGGTGATATCTCTCTATCTCTACTCTCTTTAAATACTTGCAAATATTTGGTGTGTTGATATAAACTTCTAGATCAATCTTTATAACACCACTTATTAAAATTTGTAAGTGTAAAAAAATTGGTAAACTAAGTAAAATAACCTATTCACCCCCCCTCTTGGTTCTAACACTGCGGAAGATGCACGGCATCCGCCGTGAATCGACCGTGAGGTACCTGGATTTTCTCTTTTGCCTTTTCTTTCACACATTTGATTGGTTCTAATAGATTTGTTGATATGTTACTTGTTTCAATTGAAAACCCAAGACCTTCATTGTCACTTGATGATTGTTGGACTCTAATATTCTTTTCTTTAAAATCCAGACAAGTAGAGCAACTTTGTGACATAATATTGGATTCTCTTAACTCATTTATTTCCTTGACCAAAATTTCATTAAGAGCTTTGAGTTTAAGATTATCATTTTCAACATTTTTTAAATCATTGGTCTTGCTAATGAGTTTTGAATTAATATCAAGTAACATATCATATTTATCTTTTAGCTCATCATAAAGATTATGTGAGTAATCTTTACTACTAGAATCACTTATGAATGATACCTTATTTTCTTCAAAAGCCATGAAGCAAGCAAGTTCTCTTGATGTCTCTTTTTCTTCATTTCTTCTTGCTTCAAGCTCCTCAAGTTTACCTATATCATTCCATAATCTCTTGGCACAAGTGTAAGAACACATATATTCATATTTACTTTCCTTAAGAGATTTATGAATAAATATCAATGTTTGTTTATTTAGTGATTCATTTTCATCAAAATCACTTTCAATAAAATCACCCATGTCATAATCTATTGATCTTAAGAAAGTTAACATGTAGGTTTTCCAACCTAAAAATGTATAATCAATAAATATGGGTAAAGTGGTCATATAAACCCCCAATCTTAGGTTTTCTTCTAAGTCCATGGATCTAACTCAATATTTTTTGTAATAAATTGTTTTGTCAAAAATTTACAAAGCAAGTTGTATTTCAAAACAATTTTTACAAAAATTTTAGAGCAACTTGCTCTGATACCAATTGTTGGAACCTAGAGGGGGGGGGGTGAATAGGTTCTTTTACTTAGTTTACCAATTTTTACAATTATAAGAATTAGTAAGTTGTGTTATAAATAATAATCTTGAAATTTATAGCAACACAACTAATATAATAATTTAAAGAGAGTAGAGATAGAGAGATATCACCAAGAGTAGACAAGAGATTTATAGTGGTTTATGCAAGTGTTAACAAACTTGTACTACATCCACTCCTTGGCCTCATCCACCAAGAGTTTGCTCCACTAGCTTTTCTCTTTGAAGGTAGAGATAAACCTTTTACACTTCTCTTTTTAGCTTACAAGAAATAATCTTCTCTCTTGCAAACAAGGCTAAGATAAGCCTATCTTCACTCTAATTATGTTGGCTAGAGTTAATCCTTACTTCTCTCTAATTTTATAGGCTAGAGATGATCCTCACTTCACTCTAATTTGAAAGGCTAGAGTTGATCCTTACTTCACTCTAATTTGAAAGGCTAGAGTTGATCCTTACACACTTATACAAATAACATAATATATAAAGATGAAGATTTGCTCCTGAAGACTTTGCACTTTTTCTCTTGATCTTGATCTTGAAGATGGTCTTTTTGTGTGGAATATAAGCTCACAAGATCTTGTATATTTTCTATATTTTTTAGATGTCAAGAGTTGGTTTGAAATGAAGACATTAGCTTGTTTAAATAACCAAGGAATGACAAAAGGAAATTTTGTCCGGATGCCCCACGGAAGAAGCAACGGTCGACCGTGCATCTTCCGTCGCAGGTCTGGACAGCTTTTTGGAAGTTCAAAATATGAACGTTGCACTTTGTATAAAACCATACTCAAACATTTTTTTCCATAAAAAATCATTAGAAAAAGCATTTAGAAAAGTCTCAAGTTGACCTACCAAAAGAGTTTGAATTCTTTATGCAAATTTGGAAGGTTGGAAGGATTTGCAAAAATGATATTGGATATTTACCACATATAGAAGATGCTTTTCTAATTTTAGTCTTGTGGCAATTCAATGCAAAATCATGTTTAGTTTTTGCCACAATTAGAAATAATTTGTTTTATTATAATTTGTCTTACAAGACAAATTAAATAAAAGTTTGGAATTACTTTTGTAAACTATATGTGTGACATATTTACAAAAGATTTGATAAAATATTCTTTTGTCAAAATTATGTGTGAACTATTATATTTATTAATTGCCTTTAAATATTCCATCTTCAATTGTCGAGTATGAGATCGGTTGACATCAAGAAAGACGATGTTAAGAGATGACGTTTGTGCGGCGACGGTTGATTCACGGTCGACCGTGGGATCGACCGTGAAAGTTGAATGTTTGCTTTTATCTTGTTTTCTTCTTTGCTTGTTGATTTGAAGTCTTCAATTATTTGTCCTTCACTTGATCATCTTAATTTTAGGTTTGTTAATCTTTAAAGAATGTAACATATGAACATATGAATAAATTTGATAAGCAATAATATTACTTGTTCATATTTTTATCATCATCAAAATAAGGATGCATTTCTTAATGTGTGACCATGTATGCACTAACATACTAGTTTAAATATTTTTGTAAACAAACGTGTAATTATGAAATTAAATTTATATTTGTTGATGTAAATATATATTTGTTTTGTACCAATAAAAGGAAAACACATTATAAGACTTTCTAGAAAACTAAAATAATTTTATATTAAAGTTAATTGACATATAAAAGTAATTGATGACAGCCTTAAAAGTAATATAACATTTAATTATGATTTGATTTATAATAGTCGTAGATGATAAATAACTTGAATATTTATTACTAAATCAATAAAGTGGATAAAAAGATTGAATTAGATAATAATTCTAACACGGATTAAATTTGTTTTAAATCAAAATTGAATTTAAAATCAAAACTAAGTTGAAAATTGATTTATGAACTTTGGATTTTTTTATATTATATATGGTTACTCTAAATAATATTATTATATTAAATTTGTATATATAGTGTTTTATGATGATAACATGATACACATATATATTGATTTATAATAACGTAAATAATGTCTACACAAATACATTAATGTTATTTTAATATTTAAATAATATTGAGTTAATTACATAAATGGTCCCTGTGGTTGTCATAAAATTTCACTTTTGGTCCTTTAACTTTAAAAATTACAGAAATAGTCATTGTGGTTGTCATTTTGTTTCACTTTTGGTCCTTTACACTAACTTCAGTTAACTTTGACCGTTAGTCAAAGAGTATTTTAGTCATTTCTTTCTTATCTTTGTTTCCAAACAATAATTTCTGTTTTTTTCTTATTTATCTGTGTAATTGCATTTAATTATGATAAATGTATTATTTAGTATAATAAAAGTCTTATCACTCAACAATTATTCCTAACTAGTTATTCCTAATTACGTTTAATACCAGATGAGTCAAAATCAAAACCAAAATATTGAAGAACAAGGATCAGATGAGTAAAATATACATATCTGCAAATCAAAAGCGAATTTAAGATGATTGAATCTAAAATCAAAACCAAAATTCGGACATTGAATCTATTATAGCACACACAAACATTGAAAATATTGAAGAACAAGAATCATGAGTTAAATATATAGATCTGCAAATTTAAATCGAACTCTGAAATTGAATCTAGAAGCCATTCATCTCAATACACCCACTCTTACCAATCGAACCCTGAAATTGAAATCAAGCAACAAAAATGAATCCCTAAATAGACAGACATATTTGAATCAATGAATATACCCACAGTTTCAAGCCCTAAATCGATAACATCAGCAACCAAATCTGGGTTTAGAACCTCGATTTCAAAAAAGTAAAAAATACACAAATCGCATATAGGCTAGAGAACCTGGATCTAGGACTCAACCAACAATTGTGGTGGTGTTGGCGTAAGCCGGCGAATGGAGCGTGGTGGTGGTGGTGCGACTGTAGATGGTGGCGTTGATGGTGTGTCCGCTGGTGTTGGCGTCAGTCAGCGACTGGAGCGGTGGTGGTGGTATTGCGACTGTGTTGACAGATGGTGGCCTCAATGGTGGTGGTGGTGTCCAGTGATGGTGGCGTTAGGCGGAGAGATATGATGGTGGTGATGTCGGTGGTAAGAGTGAAAGCGATGGCCGGCGAATGGAGCGGTGGTGATAGCCGGCGAATGGAGCGGTGGTGATTGCCGGCGAATCGAAGGCAGATGGCGGTGATGTATCTGATGATCGAAGAGAGAGAGATTGAGACGTGGGTTTGGTGGATCTAGGAGAGAGAAAGAGATATAATATGGGTGTTTGTACCATGGAATAGACTCATAGAGACATACATGAAGGGTGAGTAGTGTTTGGTAACATGAATATATTGCAAATTGACTAAAATACCCATCTTTTAGATATTTAACAGAAGTTAAGGTAAAAGACCAAAAGTGAAACAAATTGACAACCACAGTGACTATTTTTGTAATTTTCAAAGTTAAAGGACCAAAAGTGAAATTTTATAACAACCACAGGGATCAATTTTGTAATTAACTCAATAATATTTTTTTACTAACTATCATATCTCCTATTAAAATTAAATTTTTAAAATTGTGTTTTCAATTTTGACTATTAAAAAATTGACTTTTAATTCTGAAAAAATTAATTGATAGAACTTAATTTTAATTAAATAAGAGGTCTAAGATTTTCTAATTAAATTTAAAAATATTAGACTTTTATTTATATTAGAAAATTAAAGGATTATTATTATTATTATTATTATTATTATTATTATTATTATTATTATTATTATTATTATTATTATAAGTTGTTTTGTTTTAAAATATTACCTAAACAACAAACATATATTTACGCTAATTAAATCAATCAAAGGGTCTTGATATAGGGTTTAAGATTATGAGTTCAAGTTCAAATGTTGACATATCATCTAGAATTAAATATGTATGTATATTTAGTTGTTAAAAAAACTAATTAGATCCAATATCAATGAAACCGTGTACCAAACATTTAACCCGTTATCGGTTTTCAAGATTTATTTAAAATGAATTTGAAAGGAAATATTTGATTCCTTACAGTAGAAAAATATGCCACTTAGATTGTAGCCTAGTAGTAAGCACTAAGTGTTTTTGTGTGATGCTCCATTACTTAAAGGTCATAGGTTCAGATCTCTTTTATAACAAAGTGATGTATATTTAAGAGTCGTTAAAAAAAAGAAAAATATTATATTTTATATATTAGTTTTCAATATAATTTTGTCTTAATTATTAAGCCATTAATTATGATTTGATTGATCACAAACATTGAAAACTTCTTTAACCATTACTAGCCAATCATGATATGATTTTATTAGAATAAAAATTTAAAAACAAATTCCTGTTCTTGAAATTACAATATTCACATGGGGTTTGCCGTTTGCACCCAAATCATGATAGAAAATCGCTGTCGTAATCACATTTGATTTGATGTTATAAATCCAATGCAATAGCCTCCTATTTATTTATGAGATATAATATTTTCATTTAAAAAGTTAATTTATCTACTACAAATTCATGCTTCACTAATTTGTTATATAGCTTCAAATATGTTATATCTTTAGTAGATAAATCAAATTTATAAACGAAAAATCAACTCCCTTTATTTATAGGCAATTATTGTGATTCCTCACTCGTATCTCAATTCTCTAAGCATATTATATTAGGTTGTAAACTATTTGAACAAATATACTTTTAACCTACTTAAGTTTCGTTTGTTTCACCGTAATGTGAAAGAATAAAAAATGATTTTAATTTCATCAATGTTAGTTATAAAATGAAATTCCTCTACTCTACTTAAAGGAATATAAATATTTTAAAAAATTTAAATTTATTTCTAAATAATATTACCAAACACAATATACAACGGAATTTGATTTGATTTCAATTCCATTACATTAATTCATATTACTGTGAAACATACGGGACCTTAATGTTTATTCGTTTAATTTTAGTCATAAGAAATATATATATATATATATATATATATAATAAATGTATACGTTTTTCTTATTATTTAAAAAATTAGTTAGTTCATGTACCTTATTATTCCTTTATTTAAATGATAAACCAAAGAATGCAAATCTAACATTATTAAATAGAAATAAACAATATATATAAACACACATATACACACATAAACAAACATTGATGAACGGATGAGCGAACATTCGCGAACATAAATGAATGAACGTAAGACCTGTTCATGTTCGTTTGTATAACTAATCGAACGGAAAGTCTTGCTCGTCCTCGTTCGTTTATTAAACAAGCGAAAATAAGAGAACTTTCCGCTGAACGATTTCACAAATGACTATAAACGTTTGATTTGTTTACAGCTCTATATCATATCAACCTATTAATTATAATTTTTACTACGGTACATCACACATGGATTAAATTAGATACACAATAGGTCTAAATAGACACATATTTTGTTTATTTACAATTTGCAAGCAAGTACACGTGTACTTTAACCATTTGAGAGTGGGCCAAAATGATTATTTGGCAATTTCATATACAGGAAATGGAATTCTATACATAGCAAGCAAGATATGTTACATTAACCCTGTGAAGTAGAAAATATAATCATAACAAATGTTAAATTAAAATATTATATCAATAAGCATTAATGATTTGTTTTCCAATATTTAATATAATCATTACGAATATCGACAAGTTGATAGATGGTTCTGTATTTTATTCGTAAAATAATGTATTTAAAGATACAACATGTCTAACACATGTTATACAACCGGTATATATATTTACTTATTATATTTTTGTAATAACAACAATTTTAATAAGAAATTAAATGATAATATTTATAATAGTTATAATAATAATAATGTAAATTGGAGAATCTTATAAAAAGCAAGAAGCAAGGGTTGAACTTACGAAATCCTGTCACTAAACATCAACAACTAAGATTCCCACGCCATATTTGTACTTTCACTCCATCCCACACTTTTTTTATTTTTTTAATAAATTTATTAAACTTTTATATTATATGCTTTTTTGCTAACATAAAAAATCCAGAGAAAAATCATATCCAAATAAGGCAAGATTCAAATATAAAATTTGGATACATTTCTTTATAGTTATCATGCATAAGTTTGGCCGAAAAACACATGCCTTTAATAATAAATTTAAAATTCCTCCAAATAAACAAAATTGAGCTTCAATAATTAAAATAATATATGCGTTTGTTAATAACATATTAATGAAATGAGAAAGTTCAATCAGAATGCATTTCAACAGAATTGATTTGACTTACAAATATCCTGCTGTTCAATATACTCGCATTCAGTATACCCGCATGCGATCATTCATATGTTGGAGAACTGGTAACATATCGTTGTAATATAAGGTTTTGTGAGATGTAGTAACAGGTGAAGATGCCACATGATCTGATCTTTTCTTTGATTTTTGGAATTCGACACAAGGTATGTTGATGTAAAGAAAAGTTTAGATCATGCTGGCAGCTTCATCAATTACTGATTCACGAAGGTCCCTCAAGCTCTTGTTTGTGTATGAGAGAGAGATGAAGTAGAGATCATGCAAGAGGGTATAAAGGATTCCAAGGGTATATATAGAGATAAAAAATTAATGAAATAAAATAAGTTGTTATTATTAAATATAGAAAAACAAAAGATAATTTTAAAAGGAAGTACTCCCAATATTGTGTTTCCATGTTAGTAGGATAGTTGTACTATTTTGAGTTCGTTTTGTTTGTTTTGTTGGTATATGGGGAACTTTTATTTTTGTGTGTGTATATATATATATATATATATATATATATATATATATATATATGGGGTAAAATTTAGTACGGAACCAACTTTATATTTAGAATCCACAGAACTAATTTTAACCTTTATATCTAGATGATCAATTGTTGAAATTACGATCGGATGTGCATTTTACTAAAATCGAATAAGCAGTGATGTAAACCAAATATGTAGTTATAATATTAAGTGAGAATGGGAGACTCAATCTTATCGGTTAATTTTTAATGGAATTCATGGATGGAGAGCGTGGAATGATAGAGTGTGGCATGGTGCATGTGATGAATTCATGGGTGGACAATTACATTGAAGGAGAGTGAATTGGACGGCTGAGATGAAGTCTCTCATTCTTATTTAGTTTCTAATTCTTATTTGGCCACCTATGAAGTCCCCATCTTTCAATGTCATTGGCCACATATGAATTCCTCACATGCACCCTGTCACACTTGATCCCCCCACGCTCCACATCCATGACTTCCACTTTATCAAATCAACGGCCAAGATTGGTTCTCGTATGAAAAACAGTTATATATATATATATATATATATATATATATATATATATATATATAGTGTGTGTGTGTGTGTGAGTGAGTGAGTGAGTGAGTGAGTGAGTGAGGAATCAAACAAGAACTATTTTTCGTACTAGAACCAATCTTGACTATTAATTAAAATAAATCAATGAATAATAATTATTAGTTATCACGAAGATTTGTTAACAAGTTATTAGCATTATAGTCATTGATTTAATTTAATAATGATTATCAAATGAACATTCCTCTATACATATGTGTGTATATGGTTCAAACGAAAGCTATTATTTGTGCAATAACTGCGATATTACATTCTTCTATACATTCATGTTTTGCTGTTTGTTTTTAAGAATATATGAATGTTTGTAATTACCTATTTTTTGATATTACATATTCAATTGTTACATTTTTAATAAAAATTTAACTTTTACTTAATGTAAAACATATATTAAACCATAATAATATAGTAAATTAAAACCAACATATTTAAAAGAGATATTCGCGGTTACGTGCGGTGACCGGTGGCGACTACTAGAGAATAATGAAGGATGACATACAAAGTACTAAAGACCACATATGCAGAGAAGCGGAGAAGGATATGTTGGTGTGAATAAGTGAATAAAGTACTATGATTGTTATAAGAGAATAAGCATGAATTTTTTTAACAGATAATAAAAGGTAATTTTATATGACTTATCAACGCGTTTTAAAAGGTTTTAGATTTTTAATGATAATAAAAACAAAAAGACTTGCGATCATAAAAACTTATTGTATTATATTAAGATTAATTACGACCTTTTTAAGAAAAAAAATAAGGGAGAAAGATGTATGTAGAAATACCTATGATAGTTGTTTTCACACTCACAAACACTTAATTGAGTATATGATGAAATGACTAACTACTCATTCAAAGTATTTTTGTGAGTATAAAAACACATAAGATAGGTATATATTACTAGAATCATATATATCTTATCCTCAATAAATAATATCTAAATTTCTATTAAAATCATGATTCTATATGTAATTCATTCATAAACTTAAGTTTGTTATAAAAATTATAAGTGAATTAGATTACAATAAATATTGTTACCGAAACCACTTGTAGTTGTGAGTTTTTACTCGCTATTGTTTATCAACTCTTTTTAATGTTTTAAACCAATTAATTTAATATTATATGCTATAGTGAAATGATGTGATAATTAATTATAAAAATAATGATGATTAAACAGTTTAATCATAAGATAAGTATAGATGGGAAAAATGATATGATAGTAAATTATATATATCATGACTACATGTGTTCTTACATAACCTAAATAAAAATAACTAATTACGTTACAAGTAATTAATATTTCTATATTCATTATTATACTTATTAATCAAACATTTAGCTTGCTGGAATTCTTGTAATTTTGGTAGGTCGAAATTAAAATGTTAATTAATTCTTACCAGTTTGGGATGCACATATGTATAGAGAGAGAATTATTTTGTGTTTCCTAAAATAAAGATAACGCCAAGCGACTTTTAACGTGAAGATATTAAATTACATTAACTTATGTATATATGAAATAATAATGTATTTATTATTATTTAATTTTATAGTAATAATAATAGTAGTAGTAAAGGAAAAGAAGAGAAAGAGTGGTCCAAAGGGAGACAGGTTGAATATTGTCACACCCACGCCACCCTCCCCTCGCCCCCATGCAGACAACTTAGCGACCTTCTCTATAATTACAGCTTTTTTTTCTTTTCTTTTTATTATCTTTACCTCTTAGCTAGGTTTGGGACCACCTTTATTTCTATTATTTATTTAAATCATGTAAACTTTATATTATATATGTACTATTATAGTAGTTAAAAGCTAAGTATATATTATATAGGATAATAATGTGTATTTAATTATTCATCTTTTAATATAAATAAAGAACTAATTTTAACCATATTTATTATATAATTTAACCGTTTATTTAATAAATTAATTTTAATTATACAACTCTGACTATTTATTTGGTAAAATAAAAAGCTCTATGTTAAAATAAACAATAATGTAATGTATTTACTAAAGGTCAAATAGGTATGAAAAACATATAGTCACCAATTTAGGTATCCTTTTAGTCAATTTTGAATTTAATTTAAGTGGAAAATTTTAGAGATAACTTTATTTATATCTTTTCTTTAAATTAATATTTATTAATTCTAATTTATAAATATCATATTTATCTTTTATAATTTTCATAATATCAAAATCAAGTTTTTAGTTTTATTATTTTTAAATATTTTTACACATTTTAGTTTTTTTAATTATAACTAATAAAAATTGAACTTTATTTTCTTAATTTAACAATAATGATCGATGACTTATACAAGAAATATAATCACGTCACTTCATAATTCGTATCACGATATCACGTTTTTTAGTCACATTTGCTCTTCCTCTAACATCGACACAACTACCGCTGGTCTAGGAACTGTTCATGTTGTATGTTGTAATTTTTAAATTCTCAACTCTTCTACGTTTAATAACTGTTCAATATTTTGTTATTGATGTTTAGTAGATATCAAAATTTTAAACAATCCCTGTATTCTACGAATGTTTAATCTAGTTATACTATAATTAACACGACTACATATATTGGTTAAACTATGTTGTTAGTGTTTTTCCAATGTAATTTGTATTCTTGGAGTTTTAGCCTCAACACCGTTTGTGATTCTTACATTATAGAAGTTTTGTACATCTGTCATAATTAGACAGGTTGGAGCTTTGGTTCTAATCATTTTGATTGTAATCATTCGATTCAAACGATCAACACAAATTACGTGTGATAATCATTATTTAATGTTCTTGAAGTTCTCGTGTTCTTGTTTAAGTA
Organism: Pulicaria dysenterica; assembly: GCA_947179395.2. Classification (NCBI taxonomy): domain Eukaryota; kingdom Viridiplantae; phylum Streptophyta; class Magnoliopsida; order Asterales; family Asteraceae; genus Pulicaria; species Pulicaria dysenterica. The sequence continues at coordinate 70,988,565 of OX359292.1, read as the reverse complement.
TTAAGGTGCAATTTTGGGACTTCCTTAATATATCTTGATTCAATTAATTTAGTAAATCAATCCTGATAGAATATGTTATAGGTGACATTTAGTTTTTAATATGTTTATTTGCAGATTGTTGTTTATACAACAGTGCCGTAGTTATGTTCGATGCTAGTGCCTCGTAGATTATATTAGAGGCACCGGTGCTTACATTAGAGGTTGGCTAAGAATGGACCTAGTATTTACTAAGTGCCTAGAGAGTCACAGTTCATACCTTACATTATGATGACCTAACGATTATTGGGTATGCAGATACATATGTGATAGACTGCCCTCGAGCAAGGGTCATGTTTAGGGTCACAACGAGGTTGAAAAAAGGTTAATCATGTTGTCGAAAAAAGTGCACGCCAAGGGACAGACTTATATTATGGATTAGACGCATCTAGTAACCAGTTCTTAACACGACATATAAATTTTTATAAAAGATTGTGTTATGGATAAAATATTGCCACATTCACGATTAATTATATGATTTATGAGATTTTTTATAATTTGTTTTTACTAATTATGTATTAAGAGTTTCAGAGTGATTGCTCATTAAACTTTATAGATCAAGATTAGAGAGGTGTTTCTAAAATGAGGATCAAGACAATTATGATGCTCGAAGAGTTGTGAAACTTTTATGTATTAAGTTTATATAGGAGTTGGGCCTCGATTTTCTAATTTATTACCTTACTAGGTTAGAAACCCGTGTATAACACGGGTTGGTTTTAAGTACTTATAAATTGTAAAACGTTTAAAAATAAATATAGTAAGTAAATTAAATATTAAGTAGATAATTTATAAATAGTAAAGCGTTTAAAAAATAAATGAAACAAATATAGTAAGTACATGAATAAAAAGATAATCTATAAATTTGATGATACAGGGATTGATAAAAAGAAAAAATAAATACTCAAAATTAAGGGTCAATATTGGTTAACTATCAATGGTCTCAGTTTCGATTTAACCATCAAAGTTGTTAATTAGCTCAATGTTTTGCTGTTTTGTGTGAAGACTTATTGGTTTAACTATCAATGTTCTAAGTTTCGGTTTAACCATCAAAGTTGTGTTTTAACTCAATGTATTAGTGTTATGTGTGAAGACTTAGTGACCGATTGATGGAGCATCAAGATGGTGTTCATTTTAGGAATTCAAGATAGCGTAGTACAAAACTCAAACCGGAAGATAGTTAATAAAGATCTAATGTTGCATGATAGTGTTTGTACTAAAAGGTGTTATGAACTTATTTTGACATCCACTTACAATTACCCTTTTTTCTTGATAAATAATTTCTGAAACTCATAAACTTTACCTACTAAATGAGCTTCTTTCAAATTTTAACTTTATCAGTTTCAACTTTCAAGTGTTACAGCAGAAGTTTTCCTATAAAGTCAACTATAACATAATCTTCTTAGATGCACGCTTACCAAGATGACAATTGATTCTTATCGATTGTATATGTATTGTGCGTTTGTGATTTTCTAACACATACATGTGATTAATGCAACAAAGAATAAACTTTTTCTTAATGTTAGTTTAACATAAAGTGTTAAAGATTATAGAATAGAAATGCATACGTACGCTGTCTTTTGACCTTGGATAATAGTTTGCAAGATATTCATTATTCCTTTACTTGCGTCATCGGTGTGATGTATAACTTCTATAGATTCTGAAAATAACATATCAGACATCAAAGTCATTACAACTTAGTAAGAATATGATACACTCATAGGTATTTGACCTTCTTTTAGAATCTTGTAGGAGCAAAGATTGAATCTAATTTGGTTCTAATTACAGATTTACAGGTATAAAAAAGTGATATAGAATCAAATTCCCTATAACTTGTTAAACAGGTCTTATACTCCAAAGTGTACCGACGACCCAACTAACAGCTTACTTGTTTTTTAACCGCTAAATTAATTTATTACAACATTTCAAAAGCAAAATGTGTACATGCCATACTCTCTCACATACAGAACCATACCAATCAGGCATACAATCTTCTTATATCTGACCAAGTAACAACTTACCATTTGGTTTAAAATGTTGAAGAAAAACAGTTAGATAGCAAAAGAATAACTCCAAACCAACTTACCCCAATGACAATAAAATTCAATGGTTTTATTACCTTTTTCATGTAGAATCAATGTGGGACCAATAATGGCCCTTGTTTCTTGGCTTGTACATAACCAAAAATATAAGTTACAGAGCCAGAAAACTTGACATTGTTTGTTCATGAGTTCTTAATGCTCTAAAAACAATGAAAAACGTTTTAGATAAGCAATCCCTAGTGCTTGCTATTGTATCATAAGCAAAAAAAGAGGTTTTAAAAAGTAATCCCAAACACTTGTTTTGTTGCAATATGTTTACACACAATACTTGCAGAATGTCTCACCAACTATTTAGAAGTAATCTGATTGATATAAGAATAAAAAGCACGCATATACCTATATACAATGTGCAAAAGGAGACATGACCAACAAAATATAAGTGGATGAAAAACTTGTTTAGAAAGAAAATCTATGTGCCAATATATATGATGTATCAAGAAAGTATTAGGAGAAAGACGCAATCAAAACTAAAACTTTACAAAATTACCATATTGCAATCAGAAGACATGCTAATTGCAAATCCCGACGACATATATAAAAAAAATAAGACAAAGGCTCTTGCGAAACATTTTGTTGCTAGGATGCTTGTAGTTGATGGCAGTTTTTACTGATAAAATTTAGCAACAATTTTACATTTGTGATAAACATCTAGCAACATATTTTCTTCATGTCATCTGTTGCATTTCATCCAATTTACTTATAAATAAAGTGTTTTCTATGTGGTTGAGAAGTTGTACTTATCAGCTTGAAGCCTTGAAGGGACCATCACCTTGCCCTAAAAAGTTACAAGAATGCCACTTGATGACCATAAAGTTCGATCATATAGCCTTCGAAATTAACCCTAAACATATATTATCTTTCTTCATGACCCCATTTCCAAAGGTCTATAACTCAATCACATTTGTTCATTCACTATCCTCAATTACAAAACAAATGACAGGAAACAAAAATCACAATTGTACTTACCATACTTACTTAGTATATTGGAAAGTAGATTTCCTATAATTCAATCTTTATACAAATTTAAGCGGCAGAAACAGAAAGTAGACGAATCACAGAAACTCAAATCATATATCGGGGGCGAAAAATAAAGAATACATACCGATGTGCAGAAATCGAAAGAACCTAATGACGATGAGTGATGACGGAACCGTGAGAAAAGGAAACCCCAATTGCCTTTTACCAATAAATAACATTAGGAGGGAAGTAGAGAAGGAAAATAAGATGGTTGGGAGGCGCAGAAGATGATTCCACTCCAGCTTCGAATCCACAATCGCTTTTCATCTATTTCTATTTGTCGTCTTAGTAGCGTTGCTTCAGGTAATTATTCGACCATAAAACTCACACACAGCTACTTCTTGTTGAACAGGTAGCAAGCAACAGATAACGGAAGAGAAATCGAAATATCTAAATTAATTGCATTCCATCCATCTTCAACCTTCGTATAGAAATTGTTTTAGAAAATTACGAGAGAGATTAGAGAATGAGAATCTAAACAGTTAAAGCCGAAGATTTGGGAAGAAGCTACGGAGAGGTGAAAACGCAAGAAAAGGGACTTTGAAATAGCCACGTGGCATCATTATAATAAGTGTTATTGAGCGGGAAAACGTAAAAAGATGGCCCTAGAAACATGACACGTGTGTTCTTATTTACTTGTTTATTAGAGAAGTAAGATATATCAATTTGCAAAGTGAAAAGTTATATTATCGTGATAGTTTCAGGTGCATAATAGTCATTCTACTTGGTATCGTCATTTATTCATATTGTCTATATCTCACGATAAATTAAACATATGCGAGATTTTGGGAAGATTTAAGAAAACGAAGAAGAAAGTCTGAGATATTAGGAAAAGAATAGAAGATCTCAACTGTGACAATTGTAACACCCTCTTAACCGGCCTAGAATAATAAGGTAATTAATTTACTAATCTTAATAATTATGAATTGGTTAAGTGAAATTAATTATTATTATTTGATTATTCTTATGTGTTATTTAAATGAGTATTTTATTTAAAATAGAAATTAATAATTGATTAAATAAAATATGAATAAGTGGGATTAGGTGTCTCATTTTGGTGACACATAGTCACCAACAACACCACCACCATCTTTATTACATGCATTTAGATTAATTTTAGCAAAGTGTGTGTGTGTGTGGTTACTCTCGGCTAAGGAACTAAAGAAGAAATCAACAATCATCTTTGATCTTTTAATTATCAGATTCGATTCCTTAAGCCTTTGATACACAAAGGTTAGCATAATTGGTTTAATTTTGTTGTTTATATTCGGTTGTTGAGAATTTTAGGTGAAAATCACATGCTTCTTGATTAAATGATGTTAGGATGATTTCAGGTTAGAGATTTATGTGAATTCATGCTTAGAATATGTTTGTAAAGAATTCTGGGAACATATATCATCATGCATGTACCTGAATTGAATCAGAATTGAAGAAATAGATTAAATAAACAAGAACTTTGAATCATCCGGGATTTGTACTTGAATGATTCGGGAATTGTGAAAACCGGATACAACACCCGGGAATTAGAATACCGCATGAATTATATCCGGAATGTGAAGAAACCGTACACACTATACGGGATTCGAACTAGAAAACCGAAGGGAATATATTTATTTCCTAACACTTATACAGAATTCTAGGAAACCGCATGTGATGCGGGATTTATGAAAAGCAAATGATATTGCCTTCACATCCGGAATTATGAACTTATACGGAATTAGGGACTTATGATCTATCCGCTTTTTTAGAAACCGCATGACATCCGGAAATTGTATAATACCGCATGGAATATACTTTGCTTATTCAGAATTGATCATTTGATCCCGGATTTGACTAAAACCGTATATATATTGCCTTTGCTTATCCGGGATTGTGACTTGGGTCCGGAATTATGATAATTCCGCATGACCCATCCGGGATTTGGAACTTAAACTATTTCCCCAACACTTGGATTGGATTTGAGCTTATGATGATAAAACCGGATGGCCAAGAAACCGCATGAAGACATACGGTTTTGGAAAAGATTTGGGATTTTATAATGAATGGGATCATGATATAAGGATTGTATATATGTGTTATATGTATTATGTATGTATATATGTGATGAATGAATAAGTGTATTACTTATTGTAAATCAGTATACTGAAATCTATACTGACTTGTGTTTAAATCTTCTCAGGAACTGAGAAGACTCAGTAAGTTAGTCATTTGAGTGTGCTACAGCTGTGCTGACTGTGGTGAGTGGATTTATATATTTGGATATACAGTATATGATATCCTGATTGTAACTTTGCTCATTGGACTGTATGTCTTGTTTAATATGTATACATGTTGTTTCGGAGATCAGCGTCGTGGGATTTCGGCTGGGCCTGCTGCTTAGGGATTTATAGTATTAGATCTTGACATGCATTTGTTGTATTCAAGGGTGCTAGTACTATTGTTCATGTTAGCAGGGCTATCGTTAAACCTTGGTTTTGGCCGACCTAGGTTGTAGATGCTTGCAACACTGCCGGTTCTCTTGAGCTTTGTGTTTGGGCATGTTTACCTTGTATATGTTTAGATATCTGTTCCCTGACTTAGCTTTGTGCTAATTTCCCACTAGTTTATTTTGCAGATCCTCCGTGGTGAGTTTCTAAAAGATGATGACTGGGATTATGGACAGACCACTACTCTGATGTCTTGTTTTTATAAAGAGCCTGTTTTTGTAATTAACACTGTAGTGGCATTTTGTAAATGTAAAAATCAGACAAATATTGTAATTATCTTTTGGTCTTATTGTAATTATATGTAATTAGCTTTCGCATGCAGTATTATATTTATAGAAAAAGTACAGTGTTACAACAATGGTGCAAGAAGTTCGAAGATAGCAACCACTTTTAGAGGGGTTTTTTATTTCCCGGTTATAGATGTGTAATCTTCCGGCCCGAAACCAAAAGAAAAGGGCGTAAGGAAAATGAACGAAGGATGGAGCAGCAGATCTGGAGCGTAGCGGCGGTAACGATCTGTCTCCGATGAACAGTGAATCTTCGTCGGTCAAGGTAGCCTCGTTGTATCTATCATAACGGATTATAGACCAATATTCACATGGAGTACGAATGTGTGGGGAAACAAAGCTAGCCGTTTAAAGTAGTGTAAGGAAGGAGGTCGGGTTGTTGTTGGTAGTCGGTGAGTAGAAGAGGAAGACGGAGAGATCAAGTGTAACGTTAAAACCTGAAAATTAGTAAAGTCAAAAAATAAAAGTATAAAACGACGATATACTTTCCTCTGTTTTTTTAAGTTTTCAAAACACTACAAATTAACCTCATCACTTTTATTTGCCATATTTTGGTTATCAAATAATCTATTATTCCACCGTGAAGGCTTTTATTTAAATGAAAAACATAGAATAGATATTAACTATTATTATTATAATTTATAATTACTAGATTAAATATTCGTATGATAAACGAACTGTTTAAAAAATGATAAATATAAACATTAATATAAAGAAAAAGTTGATGTGAATAGGAGGGCAGGCGTACTGTTAGAACTGTGGTATATTGAAATGAAGATATGTAAAAGATATCGACCATTATTGTTAGAATTATTGGCAACGAGGTTAAATATTAATTGGTTATAATTAAAAAGAAATTAAAAAAATTCTAAAATATTCTAAAATAATAAAGCTAATAATTTGATTAAATACGATATTTAAAATGTTATAAAGCATAAATACAATATTGTAAATCAGGGTGAGCAAAAATAATATTTTAAAGTTTAAAAAATAATAATACCAGATAAACTGTATAAGCATTAATATTTAAAATAGTTTATATATTATAGAAATATTTTAAAATTTTTAATATTAACTTTATAATAAAATCCATAATACATAATTTATCAAAATTCATACTACAGATTCAATACTAAAAATATATAACATATATATTACAAGGAAAATATTTTCCTTTAATTTTTTTGAATACATGTCATTTGTATTTTTTTATGAAATGAAATCCATTTAACTAAATGTTTTTATATCGACGCAAATATCAGGTGAATCAAGATCAAGAAAGAATTATTGAAAGAATTTTTCAAGAAAATAAATAAATTTAAGTGATGGAGATAATATTAAAATAAAATTAATATAGAAGTTTAAACTTATCCCGACGCAACGGGCGGGCAATAAATAACTCGTTAGATTATCAATGCGCTAATTGCTAAATTGCATTCGTGTTATAGATTGTTAATGTTTGTTTAAATTTTATTTCGTTTCCACTATATTTTAAAATAAAATGTTTTAAGTTACACAAATTTCATTAAATATTATAACCGAAAACAAAACGTTCTAATGATTGTGAGGTTAGAGTGTTCGGAAGAAAGATGGAAGAAAAAAAATAATATGTTAAGAGAGATGAAAGGGTCAAAAGAGAGGATTATAGATAACATTATATAACATGCTCATATTATAAACAATTGAACATCTCTTTTGAAAGTTCAAGACGAGTGGCAAAACGTTTTAGATTTGATCTCCAAACAAATGTATACCTCAAGAGGTATACATGAATTCCAAAAACACAAGACAAGTGTTAAAATAGAAATAAAAGATAGAAAAAAATTAATAATTTTATGTTATTATTTAATGAATAGAAAGATAAAGTAAAAATATTTAATAGGAGTAAAGAAAATTTTTAATGTCGATTCTTGTAATATCTATCGATCACATATTGGAAAATTTTTGGCCACAAAAATATTATAAAATTGAAAATTGTAATTTTTTTTATATGTTTTGTGGTCTCTTTACTAAATACTTTCTCGTAGGTTTAGGTAATCTAATGTAATAAAAATATTTCAGTATTTTGATAAACATTAAAGTAGAAAAGAATAACAAGGTATGATGTAGAGATTAAGAATGACAATTAAATTAATTGTCTATTAATATATAGAAAACGCAGAGAATTATTTACATAATATAACTTTTTACTTTAAAAAAAGTAAGTTTGTGATAGATGAAGAGGTATCATAATTGGGAACAACAAAAACTCAAAAAGAGAAGAGGGTCCAATTTGTTTACAAAGGAACTCCGCTTTATATATTACATGTAAAAAACATATTTGTTTTTTTTAATACTAACTAGATTGCTCGTTTGATATTTTTTCTGGTTTAGCAATTATTAAATATTAAATTATCAAGAAATAATAATCATATACTCAAACTGTACTTTCAGTTATAAATTGGATAAAGAAGGGAATTGTATTTATTTATTAAAAGAATATTTTTTTAACCTCGTATTTTATCTTATATTAGAATTAAATTTTTAACAATATATTTATTTAGAGTTAAAATTTAGTTTATTTTGATGTAAAATTTATTTATAAATAATAATATCTCATATTTTATATTGTAAAAATTATCTATTCATGTTTCAAAATCTTATAGGAGTGGACGGGGGAATGAGAGAGTTTATGAGTTTCATTGAGTCTGAGAGTTTAGTAAACCTGAATATGTTGAATGGCAACTTTACATGGTGTAACAACCAGAGACAATTAGTGGTTAGCAGGTTGGACCGGTTCCTGTTCGATTATGAGTTTCTAGTGAAGATCCCATCAATTATACAATGGAGGACCGATGACCGCATATCGGATCACTACCCGGTGTTAATTGGTGTGAAAGAGGAAGACTGGAGACCGCCTCCCTTTAGGATGTTCAACTGGTGGTCCACCGTGGAGGGTTTTAGGGATTGTGTAGATAGGTTTTGGAAAGAGAGTGGTAAGTGTCACATGGCTATCAGACTAAAGAAGTTGAAGGTAACTATTAAAAAGAGGTTTAGTTTTGGGAAGGAGTCGTTGAAAGATAAGATTGGTGCTATAGAGAGAGAGTTAGTGAATTTGGAGGAAAAAAGATTGGCCAATCCTAGCGACCATACTTTATGGGAGGAATGGAAGGCGAAGAAGGATTCGTTGTGGCTTTGGAGACAGAGAGAGTTCGATCAAGCTAGGCAGAAATCAAGAATGTTGTGGTTGCAAAAAGGGGATTGTAACTCCAGGTTTTTTCATGTTATGGCTAGTAGCAGGATCAGGAGGAATAAGGTGAATAGTTTAGAGTTGGATGGGCGAGGCCTTCATCACCTTGATACCTAAGGTAAGTTCTCCTGTATCGTTGAAGGATTTTAGACCTATTTCCTTGGTAGGGAGTGTGTATAAAATAGTGGCGAAATTACTAGCAGGAAGATTAAGTGCAGTGATTTTGGAAGTCCTGGGTGATTACCAATTTGCCTTCACCAAAGGTAGGCAAATATTGGATTGCGTCATGTTGGTTGAAGAGATAATACACTCAATGAAAGTGAACAAAGAGAATGGTGTGTTAATGAAGCTTGATTTTGAAAAAGCCTATGATTCTATTGAGTGGTGATATCTAGAGGGGATTTTATTAGAGATGAACTTTGGGAGTAAATGGATTTCGTCGATTATGGGATGTTTGAGAATTTCATCTCTATCTGTGCTGGTTAACGACTCCACCACAAGAAGGTTCTGTATGAAAAGAGGGCTAAAGCAGGGGGACCCTCTTTTGCCTCTGCTATTCAACATAGCAACTGAAGGTCTTAATGCTTTGTGCAATAAGGGGGTGGAGTTAGGGCTCTTTGAGGGTTTTAGACTGAAAGGATTGTCCCCTTTGACAGTATCGCACATCCAATTTGCCGATGATACAATGTTAGTGAATAGAATGGATGTGGGGCAACTTCGGAATATGTGTTATGTTCTGAAAATCTTTTACCTTATGTCGGGTATGAAGTTGAATTTGGGGAAGAGTGTGGTGTATGGTGTCAATGTAGAGGAAGAAAGGTTAATGGGTTTTGGTAGTGTGCTGGGTTGTCAGGTTGGTAATTTACCATGTACATACTTAGGGTGGAATATTGGAGGAAACCCTAAGAAACGATCTTTTTGGGAGCCTGTAGTACAGAAGGTAAAAAGCAGGCTTGAAACATGGAAGTCGATGATGTTGTCTAAAGTGGGTAGGATCACTCTAATTAAGTCAGTTATCAACAAGTTGTCTTTGTATTATTTGTCTCTGTTCCTCATGCCAGTAGGAGTATATAAAGAATTGGAATTGTTATGTAGGAAATTTCTATGGTACAAAGTCGATGGAAAAGGGGCATGCAGATGGTTCCGTGGAAAATGATTCAACTCCCTAAGAAGGTGGGGGGTTTAGGCATTGGAGTTTTGAACAAGAAAAACCAGGCGCTACTGACAAAATGGTTATGGAAGTATTGGGACGGTAGTAATGCTGTTTGGAAGAGATTAGTGAGGTGTAAATACGAAGATCTTGCGCTAGGGGTGAAGGAGTGGAGTGCTGTGAGTGGTAAGATGTCGAAAATTTGGGGGAACATGTACTCTATGATCAAATCAAATGAGAACCTTCTGGGAGTGATTGATGAGGGTTTTGTGGTAAAAGTAGGTGATGGTAGTATGGTGGACTTCTGGAACGACAAATGGGTAGGGGAGACAACACTGAGAAAGAAGTTCCCTAGAATTTTTGCATTGGCGGTTAAGAAAGAGGGGAAGGTAGCGAGTTTCGGTGAGTGGAGCGAGTATGGTTGGGTATGGGATGTAGATCTAAGAAGGAGACCTTTCGATTGGGAGGTAGAGATATATGATGAGTTTAGAAGAGTGTTAGACTCGTGTGTGTTAAGGAAGGGCTGTACAGACAGGGGTTGGTGGAAGTTTGAGGATAATGGTTTGTTCTCGGTAAGCAGTTTGATGAATGTGATGTGCACTGAAGGCATGAATAATGAGACAATAAATGCTACAGCTTATGTTTGGAAATTTTCCTCAGCTGATGGTTTTGGACCATCAGCTGATCCATTGTAGATCCTCAGCTGATGCTTTTTGACTGTTCTTTTCCTCTCAGCTGATCTTCCTGAAGCTTGTCCTTTAGCTGATACTCAGTGTTCAGCTGACACTCGTTTTCTTTAGTTGACACTTCTTACTTAGAAATTCTTTAAGTCTAATATGAAAAACAACACATTGTTTTCATCAATCTAAGTCCAAAACTGAATATATGGTTTTGTTAACATCAAATCCTATTTTATTTAATAGACAGGTTTGATTTAGGTTTGATATTGCTATCTCCCCAACAATCTCCCCCTATTTGATGATGACAAAACCTTATCTGTTTAAGAAGAATCAGTTTGACTCAGATTTGTAAAGATAAAACTTTTAAGTGCAATTTGGTTACCTAGCTATCTGTTTTTGGTAACTCTTTAATATATGTTCCCTGATATTCTGTTTTTGGGAATCTTTTCATTTATGAAGTACCAATGTTCTGTTTTTGTGGTATCTTTTCTATCCTTTTTCTGTTTTTAGGATTTTTGATTTTTACTATATTTACACTATGTGAGTTATCTACTAAGAGTCATCTATACTAGCATTTTAGCTAAGTAGTCCATGATCAAAGTTTCAAGCTTGATTACAAAACAAAGTATTTACATCAGAGTTTGTACAGTGTAATCTAACTAAGAGTTAAACTAAGTACAAAAGTTAAACTATGCTAGGAATTGAAAAATATAACTAGTCTAGTTATGAAGTGTGGTCTTCATTCCTACCAAGGTTCTTCTTTGACTTCAAGAGTTCTGATCTGTGGATTTTCAGCTAGAAGTTGATCAGCTCTTGATCTTATCAATTGTTCAAAGTGCTCATTTCCTGTCAAGTCTCTAGTAGCTATTACATCGTGAAATATCAGTTCTTTTTGAGCTTTCCCTATCTCAGATTCTCTTAGAAATCTCCAATTGCCAGCTCTGTTCATGAAGAACATTCCTCTTTCAGGTTCAGTTATATACCTGAACATTTCAGGATGTGTATTGGGAGGAAGAGCAGTATTCAGATTCTCATAATCAGGAAGATAGGGATGATCAGGATTGAGAATGATTTGTTCAGCAGCAACAAAGGCTTTAGAAGTCTTCTTGAAGGCATCCTCAATTGCTTGAACATGAGCAACAAATTGATCATGAGTGAATAGTATGTTGTATACTGACATTCTGATCCAGTATTCAAATTTAGCAATGAACCTCTGGACTATCTCACTCTTGGACTTAAGGAGATGGTACAGGATCTCAATCATCTCAAAGAAGGAGAGTAGTTTGCAGTGATGTAGATAAGTATCTTCATAAGTTTTTCTTTCATCTCTTCTCACTACTCTGAGATAAGGACCTTCATCTGTACCTTTGTAAGGAGTAACCCTTGAAATGATGTCTGCACATCTTCTGTTTACCAAGTTTTCTCTATTTTCCAAGAACTCCTTGGATTGCCTTTCAGTTTGCTGAGCAGTGATTCCAAAGTTGAAGTTGAGCAATGCTTGAATGGCTTCCTTGTGAGTCTTTCCTCTTTTGAGAGCTTTCTTGGTAGAAGGGTCACTCTGCAGTGGTGCTTGTTGTTCTTGAGGAGCTTGAGATGACAGTAAGATCATTTCCTCTTCTTGTATTTCCCTTATCTCATCATCTGTAACACCAACTGCAGCAGCAAGATCCTCAGTAGCAGTGAAGTCCTCATGGTGCCTTTTCCTGGCTTCTATGACTTCTTCAATTGTTGTGCCCAGGGCAGCAGCCAGATCACTGAACTCTTTGAGGTTTTCCTCATTTTTCTGTAATTCTTCCTCTCTCTTTTTTTCCTCTTCAATCTCCTCAGCTGACATTATCTTCTTTCCTTTTCTTCTTGAGCTGCTAGGAGTTGGTTGACTTGATTGTATTGGAGAGGAAGCTTGGACTGTTGGAGCTTGAGTTGAGAGGCTCTGCTTTTTCAAGTTGAGCAGAGAGGACAGAGGTACCCTATCTTCATCATCATCATCATCATCAAATTCTTCTGATGGCACATTGATTGGTGCACAAGATTCATCTTGTCTTGGCTTTTTAGCACTCTTCCTTCTAGCCATTTGTTTGAATCTTCTTTTTGGCCTCTGCTCATCTTGAGCAGGTTTCTCCCCCTCAGATTGATTTTCCCCCTCAACATCTGATTTTCTTTGAGTTTCTGTTTCATTGGGGGCAGATGCATCCTTTGCTTGCATAGCCTGAACCTCAGTTGTATATGCATCAATAGCTGCTCTGATTGTTTCTGGTGAAGATTCTCTAACTGACTTCTCCACCTTTTTGTCATCAGCAAAGGAAAAAGGAAAGTTGTCATATGGCTTGGCAACAGAAGGTGGGATAAAAGATGGAGTGGAGGTAGAGGGAGGGATAGTTGAAGTAGATGGAGAGGTGGTGGGGATAGGAGGTTGGGTGAAGGATGGAGGTCTCCTCAGGCTTAGGATAGCATAAGTGATATTGGTGAATTCCCTAAGGGTTTCACTGTGCTTTTGGATGGAGTAGTTGTTTAAGTGTTTAAGGTCAGTAGTTATGGTTTGGAGAAGAGAAGGGACTCTAAGAAGAGAGTCAGGTATGGTTACAGAAATGTTGGGAGGGGAAGGTCTTAAGGTGTGGAGTTGGGAAAGAAGATTAGAAATGGTTTGGTTTAAGGAAGTTATGGTTTGGTTTGAGATGGAAGGAGATGGAGTAGGAACATGAGTAGAAGTTTGGGTTAACAGTTGATCCAGTTTGGTGAGAATGGGAGTGAGATCAACTGGGGCAGGGGTGGGTAGGGATTGGGATTGGGTAGCTTTGAGTGACTCAACCTCTTGGGTTAGATGAGAGAGTTGAGTTTCTGTTTTGGTTTGGAAAGAGATAAAGGAGGCTTGAAGACTATCCATCTTTTGAGAGATGGACAAAAGGCTTTGAAGTATTTGAGGGGAGGGTTCAGATGAGATAGAGGGAATGGGTTGGATAGGAGTTGATTGAGAGATTGTGCTTAGAACAGAAATAGATTGAGGTCCCTCACTTAGACCTTGGTATATAGGCCTAAGATCACTGGGAACAGATTGTGTGCCCTGTGCTAATGGTTGGTTTATACCACTAGTATTGACAGGCAATGTGGTGGTTTGTGTAAGAATAGGAAAAATAAGTGATACAACAATGTGAGTGTGAGTGAGGGTTGCACTCACTGGGGTATCCCTTATTTCAGTAGTAAGTTGTTGTGAACTTACTAAGGGCATGGGTAGACTCAATGTGGGTATAGACACAGTGTGACCTTGGGAGGAGGTCTGTCTTTCAATGGCATCACCCTGTTGGGAGGGTGATCCAGATTGCAGGAGTCCCATTGTTACAGGTGCACCTTGTTGGGAAGATGCACCCACTGGTTGTAGGGTTGTATCAACTTCCATAAGCTACCCCTCAACATAAGAGGAAACTATAGGAGTTGAGGTCAAGGGTGCATTGTGCAATCCCTCTGAGATAAGTGCAGTGTGCACCATCTCTAATGACCTTGTTTCTGTTTGGGTTACAAAGGGAGTAGAACTAGTGACTGTTGGGAGTGCACTAGAGCTTGGCATTTGAGGGAGTGTTTCAACAGGAGTTGAGGATGGGTTCTCATAGGTTGGGATTACCAAATGAGTGTCCTCAGGGAGTGATAAAGGTATACCTGAGATGCGTTTTGCTTTGCTGATCTCTATGAGCTCTACTAGCTTATCAGAGACTTCTTCATTATCAGGGACTTCTTCATCTTCACCACTTGGTGCTCTATGAACAGAGTCACTTGATCCTTGTTGTTGATCACGGTTGGGATATGCAACTGTGCCTCCAAGAGTCCTACTGGGAGAATCATCATCAGATTCTTCTTCACTTTCATGAGTGCTTAGGTTCCCGGACCTCCTTGAAGTAGTTGAACTAGAGGGAAACATTTGTAATGGTATTCCATGTTGACTGGATGAAGTAGAAACAGAATGATAAGGCTCATCTCCCATGTAAAATCCACCAGTAGCACCATCATGGCCATTACCAGTATCAGTACCATCACTTGAATCATTACCTCTTACAGGTTCATCAACATTCACCTCATCTAAATTTCCTCCTTCAAACATGGCTTCATCATGAGTAACAGATTGAGCCACTTCCTCAGTTATAACATCAGGGGACTTAGAATCATGAGCCACTTCTTCATCATGCACCTCCTCCTCATCATCATCATCATTAGCAATATCAATTAACTCTTGCATCTGTGCAGTGATTGCAGGACCCTGATCTTCCCTTATCATATGAAAGATCTTTTGACCCATTTAAGGTATGGTTATTGTGTCCAAAACAGCAGCAATCCCAGTGTATTGTTCCCATTGAAGATGATGAAGTACAAGTAAGCTTAGGTACCTGATATAAGGAACAATAGTTCGTGTGGATTTCTTTGCAGTGCCAAGAGTGATCTTATCCACCATCTCCGAGAATATGACTTGAGCAAAGTCAATATTCCTCCCTGTGACTAAGGCGTGTAGAATCATCAGTTCTGTTTGATTCATTTGGTCAAAGCTTCCAGACTTATGACCAAAGCACCTAGTGATTACACTTGCCAAGTACTTCCATGGGTGTCCCAGCACAGACAACTTGTACTGACCATGGGTGACATCTTCATTGTAGCCAATCAGGGGTAAGACCTCCAAGTCTTGATCCATTTGAGCAAAAGGTTGATATGGAGCCAAGTTGGGCAGAGAGATGGCTTGACGAAGAGTATTGACATTGATGTTGATGTTGATTGTGCCATTTAGACAGGTGCAGGTAATGAGTTCTTGATCCGTATGGTACCTTGCAGTGTACCACATCTCACCGACAATGTTTGGAAAGATGAAGAAAGGATGGGCAGAGAGACAGGGAAACAGAGGATGAGCAGTGATGAATGCTACCATTTGTTCGTATCCCTGGTTTGATTTATTTGTGGGAATTTCAGTGTTGATTTGAAAGTTGTTTGGGCGAATGGTGATTTCTGAGTTTACAGGCACATTCTCACCAACAATTGCATTTCAGTTGAAGCAGGGTTGAAGATCACCATGATTACAGAGTGAAGAAACTGTAAGTGAAGAGAGCCTAGGGTTTGTAATTTTGAAGGAAAGAAGAGTGTTTGGGAATTTTGAAAGCACAAGAAATGAAAAACCGCTTGAAAACACCTTTATATCTTCCTTGGAACCCTAAACTGTCACCAAAATATATTTCAAAAAGTAACTGTCACTTCTGCAAAAAGGTGATAAACGGAATAGTTAGTAAATACACAGACAACTAACGGACAATCTAAAAGAAATTAAATACCTAGTTAACATATTTAATACAAATGAGAAATTAATAAAATAAGTGTGGGGACACAGAATTTTTGACTTTTGAAAATTATCAGCTGACAAAAGAGAGTGTCAGCTGATCCATGTTGAGATAAAATAAGTGTCAGCTAATGAGTGCACTTAGCTGAGCTTCTAAGTCTTAGCTGATGGTTTATCAGCTGAGGTATAGTGTCAGCTGATGGTCGTCAGCTGACATGATTCCATTAGCTGATCTACCATAAGTAAAATATGTAGAAGCTTAGATAAGTACTTCATTTCACACACAAATAAAATTAGTTTCTCACACAAAGTTATCTACCTAAGAAAAGAATATGTTACAAATTTAACATGCCAAGTTTGGATATTAGGAAGTTGAACCGAGACTCATTCAAAGGTTTTGTAAAAAGATCAGCTAATTGAACATCAGTACTTATATAGTGCATTGAAACTTTCTTTTTCTGCACATTATCTCTAAGAAAATGATGTCTGATTTCAATATGCTTGGTTTTAGAATGCAAAACCGGATTGTTAGAGATAGAAATGGCACTAGTGTTGTCACACAGAATTGGTGAGTTTTCAAACTGTATGTCATAATCAAGTAGTTGATTTTGCAGCCATAGTAGTTGAGCACAGCAGCTTCCAGCAGCAATGTATTCTGCCTCAGCTGTTGAAGTTGAAACAGAGTTTTGTTTCTTGCTTGACCAGCTGACTAATCTTCCACCTAACAATTGACAACCACCAGATGTACTATTTCTGTCTAGTGTACAACCTGCAAAATCAGAATCAGGGTATCCAACTAACTCAAAATCAGAGTCTTTGGAGTACCAAAGACCTAGATTAGGAGTTCCTTTGAGATACCTGAAAATTCTTTTAACTGCAGCTAAGTGAGATTCTTTGGGATCTGCTTGGTATCTAGCACAAAGACATGTAGAAAACATAATATCTGGTCTACTTGCAGTGAGGTATAAAAGAGACCCTATCATACCTCTATAAGCTGTAATGTTCACTGATTTACCATCAGTGTCCTTTCCAAGCTTTAAGGCAGTGGACATGGGTGTTTTCATTGAAGAACAATTTTCAAACTCAAATTTCTTAAGTAAGTCATTTACATACTTTGTTTGATGAATGAAAATTCCATCAACCTCTTGTTTGATTTGAAGACCTAGAAAATAGTTTAATTCACCCATCATGCTCATTTGATAATTATCAGACATGAGTTTTGAAAACTTTTTGCAAAGATCAACATTTGTAGACCCAAATATTATATCATCTACATAAATCTGTGCAAGAATCACATCACCCTTGAATTTTCTTATAAACAAAGTGCTATCTATGCTTCCTCTTATGAATCCTTTGTTAATTAGAAAAGAAGTGAGGGTATCATACCAGGCTCTTGGTGCTTGCTTTAGACCATACAAAGCTTTGTTTAAGAAGTATACATGGTCAGGTTTGCTGGCATCCTCAAAACCTGAAGGTTGTTTGACATACACCTCTTCCTTCAATTCTACATTGAGGAAAGCACTCTTAACATCCATTTGGAAAAACTTTAAAGTCTTTGAAGGCAGCATAAGCTAAAAATAGTCTTATGGCTTCAAGTCTTGCAACAGGGGCAAATGTTTCATCATAACCAATACCTTCTTCTTGGCAATACCCCTGTGCAACTAACCTTGCTTTGTTTCTGATGATCAGCCCTTGTTCATCCACTTTGTTTCTGAACACCCACTTATTACCAATGATGGATTTGTCCTTTGGTCTTGGCACCAAAGTCCATACATTGTTCCTAGTAAATCCAGCCAATTCTTCTTGCATGGAATTTATCTAGTGGGGATCATTTAGAGCTTCATCTACCTTCTTTGGTTCAATCATAGAAACAAAACCTGTGTATAAATAGAAATTACAAGCTTTTGATCTTGTTAGTACAGGTGCTTCTATGTTACCTATGACCTGATCTTTAGGATGATCCTTGTGGTCCTTATAGGCATTTTGGATTCTGGGAGAGTTTGGATTACTTTGGATTATGGGAGTCGAAATTCTTTGGTTTGGATCAGCTGAAGAAACTTCTGGTTGATCAGCTGACAGAATTTTAGGAATGTCAGCTGATGAAACTTCTACTGATGAGGGAATGTTTGAAATGGAATTAGAGTCCATTGATGTTGAATCATGATTCTCATCATTCAGTAAAAGTGTGGATTGGTCTAGGATTGGGCGTGCATTGGCTTGATGTAAGTTTGGAACAGTTTCATCTAAATCCTCTACATCAGCTGATGGGAGTGGATCAGCTGATACTGGAATGTTGTCTTCAGTATGTAGCAGATCATTAAATTCCTCACCTGTGGATGGATTAGTAGAACAGGAAGCAACAAAGTCATTTTCATTGAAACTTACATTGATTGATTCTTCTATGACCTTTGTTCTGATGTTGTAGATTCTGTAAGCTTTGGAGATCACAGAATATCCAACAAAAACACCTTCATCAGCCTTTGGTGCAAACTTTTGCAATTGATCTTTCTGGTTCAGTATGAAGCACTGACACCCAAAGATGTGAAAGAAACTGATGTTTGGCTTCCTTCCCTTAAGCACTTCGTAGGGAGTTTTGTTGTGCCTCTTGATTACTAGGGATCTATTCTGAGTAAAACACGCACAGCTGATAGCTTCAGCCCAGAAGTTGAATCCTAACCCACTCTCACACAGCATGGTTCTTGCAGCTTCAATTAATGTTCTGTTTCTTCTTTCAGCTACACCATTCTGTTGTGGAGTTCTTGGAGCAGAGAAGTTTTGAGATATGCCTTTTTCATCACATAAACCTTCTATATTTTGATTTCTAAACTCAGTTCCATGATCACTTCTAAGCATCCTTACCAGATTTCCATTTAGCATTTCCATCTTCTTTATGAAGCTTATTATTCCTTCAGCAGCCTCACTCTTTGCTTTTAGGAAGATGACCCAAGTGTATCTTGAGAATTCATCAACCATCACCAATGCATACTTACTTCCACCAATACTAGTAGTAGCAACAGAACCAAATAGATCCATGTGCAACATGTAGAAAGGTTCAGTAATGGAGAAGGCTTGCTTAGATGGAAAAGAAGTCTTGTGCTGCTTTCCCTTCTCACAGGCAGAACAAGGTTTAGGCTTAACATACGTCAGTGAAGGTAGTCCTGACACTAGTTCACCCTTGCTCAGCTTGTTTATATTTTTGAAGTTTAAGTGAGAAAGCCTTTTGTGCCATAACCAGTTTGTGTCAGTTACGGATTTTGTATACAAACAGGTTAACTTGGATGGATCACCAGAGGACATATCAAGAGTATATACATCCTTGGTTCTCTTTGAACAAATTATTGTTTTACCTTCTTGATCTAAAATGGAACCACCTGTCTTTGTAAAGAGGACTTTATGATCACCATCACATAACTGACTTATGCTGATGAGATTGTACTTTAGCCCTTTAACATATGATACGTTTGACAAGGTTAAGTTCCCATTATGAAGTTCTCCGTAGCCTTTTGTTTGCCCACAATTGTTATCACCAAAGGTCACTCTTGGACCTTTTTCCTTCTTGTAGTTACTAAGCAAAGCTTTACAACCTGTCATGGTCCTTGAACATCCACTGTCAAGATACCATGTGTTCAGCCCCTGCATAGTTGTGATTGAAAGAAGGTTAGTGACACTTAGGCATCCACATTTAAGTGGACCCTTGTGGATTGCACCTAGCCATCCACTTTATATTAGGTTGTTTATGAATGAGAGAAACAACTGTGTTATCATTATCAGTCCGCTGTCTTGAGTTACCTTCAAGAGAACAATTACTTGTCTTATGTTCTTTGCTCCCACATTTATAACATTTTTGATTTTTGGAGCCTTTAACATGTTTTGGTAATTGCCTAAGAGATGTCTTAACTGTTTTCTGATGACTATGGGTCATCAGCTGATAGATTTCACCATTCAGTTGTTGCAACTAATTTTGTAAACTGATAAGGTCTTTGTTTACAGTTACCTTAGGTTGACCCTTAGTTAAAATGAGTTTATGATCAACTTTAGGTGTGGTAGACTTAGACTTTTTGTAAACAAAAGGTCTTTTTCCCTTGGTTTCTCCTATTAAAAGAGTTTGAAATGATATTTGATCAGCTAAACACACAGAAGAGGATCCATGATCAGCTGACAGGATATCAGCTGAGCAATTATCATCTACTTTTTGATCAGCTGATGTAATATCATTAGCTAAAGAGTTTTCAGTCAGCTGAGTTCCTAAATTTAATGTATCAGCTTTCAAGGTTTGACAACAGAATGTCTCTTTGGTATCAACAAATGATTCCATTCCTTTACTTACTTCCTTTACAATTAAATTTTCAATACTTTTGCTATCTGTCAAAATAATAGAACTTGAATCAACTTTTGAAGTGGTTGAGTCTTTCAGCTGAGTACTTGTACATTTAACAAATCTGTTAGTGATAATACTTTTTCCTTTTACAATCTTTTGAAAAGTAAGAGGTAAAATATTAGCTTTTTCTAAGATATTTATGTTCTTGCTAAAATCAACACAATTAGCAGCTTGGGAATAATTTCCACCAATAATAGCTTGAACTTGTTTTGGAATCTGCTCATTGACACACAGAGTGGTCTTCTCAGCAGATACACACCAAGATCTAACTACTTTTTGAAGGTCATTAAACTTTATTGTTGCTTCATTGGTTTCTTTTACCAAGATCTGATTAAGTATCTTTTGATTCGCTAACTCATCTTCCAGTTTTGTCATTTGTTTCAGTTTCTCATCTTTAAGACTTAATCTCTCTTTTAGTGATTCTATTTCTAATTTTAGCTTCTTTTCTCTTTGAATATTTGACTGAAACTCAACACACAGATAATCAAACATAGTGTTCTTTTCATTATCTTCATAGTTAATAAATTTTCCAACCTGATACATAGAAGAGGGATCCCAGTCAGGTGAAGTACAAGCTTTAGCAGCTTTCTTCATGTCCTCATCAAAGAAACTTGTACTTGCTGTGTTAGCCATCAAACTGAACTGAGCTGTGAGGACCTCATCTTCATCACTTGAGAGATCTTCCTCAGCCCAATCTTCTTCTTCAGCTACCAGCACACTACTCTGGGCCTTCTTCTTCTTCTTGTCAAGGACATGAGCAAGAAGCTTTTTGTACTTAGCTTCATAATCAATCTTGCTGTCTGAGTTTGAGGAACCCTTGAAGCTTGTGCTTCCTCTGGACTTACATTCACTGGCATAGTGACTAGTCTTGCCACATGAAAAGCAACCTTCAGAAACCTTTGATTTAAACTTGGCTTTTTCTCCCTTGAAAGGTTTCTTCTCAAACCTCTTGACACCAACCCTTTCTTTTTAAGAAAGGTTTGAACCTTTTTACCAACATGGCAGCCTGCTCAACAGCAGCTTCAATGCTGTCCATGTTCTCCAGAACTTCATCCCCATCAACCACTGCTCTTCATCAGAAGTTTCCTCTTCTTCTTCCTCATCACTTGATTCATCCACCACTGCTGCAAAACTCCTATATCTTGTATCCTTAGATACAAGGGCAGTAGTTGGAGCTTTTGCAGCCTCCTTTATATCCTTGGTAGAGAGTTTCCTTTGTTTCACTGATTGTTCATGATTCATAAGGTTTCCATATAAACCAACCAGTGTAAGACCCTTGATTTTCTCACCATGTTTAAGCACAGTGATAAAATGATCCCAAGATTCTGGGAGAGAGTCTAGAAACTTGTTTACAAGTTCCTTATTGCTCTTGGAAACATCTGCCCTTCTTAAGTCATTAATAAGCTAGTTGAACCTGGTGTAGGTCTGAGTAAGACTTTCACCTTTATGAGCAAAAAAGAACTCATATTCTCTAACCAGAAGGAGTTTCTTGTTTTCCTGCACTTCTTCAGTGCCTTCATATGCAACGATCAAAGTGTCTAGCATCTCTTTTGCAGATTTGCAGTTAAGAACTTGATGATAGACATCATTTGGTAGTGCAGAGACTAAGGCTGTTCTTGCCTTAACATCAAGATTAACAAGCCTTTTGTCTTCATCAGACCATTGATTTATAGGCTTTATAATTAGTCTTTCAACAGCAGGAACTTCATCAGTGGCTTCAGTTACTTGAATAGTTGAGGAAGGAACATAAGGACCTTCAGTTACAGTTTTGAGCATCACATCATCTAGGCTTGACATATAGAGAAGAACTCTACTCTTCCAGAGAGAAAAGTTTTCTCCATCAAAAGTTGGACACCTAGTGAGTGAGCCATTATTTGAAGAACCATTTGAAGCAGCAACCGGAGTAGCCATTTGGTAGTGTGGGGTAGAAGCAGTTGAAGAGTAAGCAAAACAGATCTTAGATATGAGTTATCTATCCGGCTCTGATACCAGTTGTTGGTCCTGAATGGATACTACAACAACAAATGTTTGTAGAAGGGGGGGGGGGGTTGAATACAAACTTTAGCAAATTAAAACTTAAGAGACACACAGTTTACTTTTATATAATTCTTATTGATATGAATCAAGAATTACATGAACTAGATGCGGAAAATCTAAGTTCAATAAAAGGTGGCAACTAAATTTGTCTAACACATAGACTGAGCTAATCTTAAACAACTTATGTCTAAGATGTTCAACACATGAAGAAGTTTGTTATACTGAAAATAAGATGATAACTCTTCTAGTTCTCAACAAATGAGATTTCAGTATTCAACTATCTATTCGCATACTTAGTATGTTTCCATGCATGAGTATATATAAGCAAGGTGTGTCCGGGTTTATGAAGAGAGAAAGAGACAAAGATACTTGGTTTAATAATATTATAATAGATAAAGGTAGTGGGTGGAAGGTAGTTTAACTTTACACGCAAAGTGTGTAAAGTAAACATACTTTTCAGTAATGAGTTTACCCACTATCTATTATTATATTATTAAATTACTACCTTTATGTCTTGAGAAAGTAA
Organism: Pulicaria dysenterica; assembly: GCA_947179395.2. Classification (NCBI taxonomy): domain Eukaryota; kingdom Viridiplantae; phylum Streptophyta; class Magnoliopsida; order Asterales; family Asteraceae; genus Pulicaria; species Pulicaria dysenterica. The sequence goes on along the minus strand of OX359292.1, from coordinate 70,965,338 downwards.
ACTTCTCCTTCCATGCTTGTGCTTTAATCAACACCATGCTTTCTGAAGATTTGACTTTACCAAGTATGGAGTTGCCAGCCATACTTAACATCATATCTTCAAGATCTTCTCTTCAAAAGTATTTTTCTCCTTTTCCAGGGGATAAAGATCTATCCTTTTTGTTTCTTTGCAGATACAAAAAGTGCTACGTACTTTTACAAAGAAAGATCTAAGGCATAATAAGAACAACACATGTTCTGCCTTTGACTAAAGAAAATATTACATAGAAAAGCTATTAACTGAGATATATAATAATGACTCAGCTAACAGACACTGAACTGCAAATGTAAATTTGCTCAGCTAAGGATAAATGTGAAAGACTCAGCTGACTAGATTTGCTCAGCTGATCGAAATGCTCAGCTAATAATACAAATCAAAGTATAGCAAACAAACTGATCAAACTGAACTGTCAGCTGATGCCAAGGGCTCAGCTAATCATTTGAGTATGATCAGCTTATGGAGAAAAGATTGGATAAGTAGCAAATACCTTATTTGACAGATGGGAGGCATCAGCTGATAAATATGATTGTGTCAGCTGATCTTGAAATTTTCCTCAGCTGATGGTTTTGGACCATCAGCTGATCCATTGTAGATCCTCAGCTGATGCTTTTTTACTGTTCTTTTCCTCTCAGCTGATCTTCCTGAAGCTTGTCCTTTAGCTGATACTCAGTGTTCAGCTGACACTCGTTTTCTTCAGCTGACACTTCTTACTTAGAAATTCTTTAAGTCTAATATGAAAAACAACACATGTTTTTCATCAATCTAAGTCCAAAACTGAATATATGGTTTTGTTAACATCAAATCCTATTTTATTTAATAGACAGGTTTGATTTAGGTTTGATATTGCTATCTCCGCAACATAAGTTCCTACGGTCGTAGGAGCATGTAACTAGCAAAACCCTAATAAGAGGTCCTACGGCCGCAGGACATAGGCCATACGGCCGTAGCAAGCAGTTTAAACAGAAACCCTAATGAAATATCCTACGGCCGTAGAAGGAAATACCTACGGCCGTAGGGAAGTTACGAACAGCAATACATTATTAACGCATGAGTGAGAGGAGCATTTTAATACCTTGTATGCTGAAAATGGCCGGAGAATGAACGAGTTGGAGTTGAAAAACTTCGGACGGTCGTCGAGCGCTATTTTAGAGAGAGAGAGCGTAAGAGAGAGAGAACGCGTGCGTTTGAACCTGATCGAAGGGGCTTATATAGGAAAGTTCCTATGGCCATAAGAATTGTATACTACGGCAGCAGAGGGCTCAGAATGGTCCTACGACCGTATGAGTATTGCACTACGGCCGTAGGGGCTATATTTTGCAAGATGACCCATTTTGCATCAGATTTTCAATTCAAACAACTTTTTGGCACACACTACTCTCTATAGGCCTCTGGAGAATGTACGGGATACGAGCAAGTAATGCGGAATTGAAAGTACACATCTAGATTAGCGGAAATGCGAACAGAAAGGGAAACGGAAACCAGAAAAATGGGCATCCGACAAACTGATATGTAAGTACAGGTAACACACTATTAGTACGGTGTGTAAGCGAAAACATTAACGCGTTGAAATGCGGAGTGTTTTCCCGTCTCTCCAGACTGAATGAGAATTGAAGTGAGAAAACACGAGGAGCTATACGACACGAACATAGGCATGACCTAGGGATTCTAACGGGGCTTAGGCTCGAGTTTTCTTAGTCGGAGACTCACCAACTCATCAATCATGGCACCAACGTTACTTTTAGGATGCAAGACCCCCTCGGATTTTAGCTTAAAGGGATCTTCTCGAAGAGCACTAACACATTCGGACAGAGATATCGTCGGCAAATTCCTACAAGCGCCCTCATGTAGCAGAGCACTGCATTTTCAACATTTCCCTACAAATTTGGCACGCCTTTTTGCTGTATAGATAGAAGTGCCTCGATGAAATTTGGCAAAGTTTTGATTTCTCCTCACATGTTTCTCAAGTCTCATGACTATATCGCGCTGAATGTCAGAAGGAAGTTGAGTACACAGAAAGAGACAAGAAAGGAGAGCACGAGATTCAGAAGAAAGCATATCCAGTTCTTTAATGTCTGCCAGTAAAAGACCCAACTCACCCCGCTAAGGTGCGGCGGGGTGAAGTTCCAGAATTTCGCGGGGCTCCTCTTGGATCGCTAGACCAATATACTTCATAAGTCGGTGACCGTTGACTTTAAATGTTACTCCCTCGGAGTTTGTGATGTCAACAGCACCGAGAGGAAAAACAGTGTGTATAGTATATGGACCCGTACATCTGGACTTCAACTTACCTGGGAAAAGACGAAGACGAGAATTGTACAAGAGCACACGATCTCCAGCCTGGAATTTCTTATCCTTCAGGCGGGAGTCATGGAAAGCTTTCGTCTTTTCCTTGTACATCATGGAATTATCGTAATCTTGGAACCGCAGTTCATCAAGCTCACTCAGCTGAAACAAACGATTCTCTGCTGAACTTTTCGAGTCAAAATTAGCTGCTTTCAAAGCCCAGTAAGCTTTGTGCTCTAGTTCAACAGGTAGACGACAGGCTTTTCCATAAACCAACCTATACGGTGTAGTACCGACAGGTGTCTTAAAAGCAGTGCGGAACGCCCAAAGTGCGTCGTCTAATTTTTCTGCCCAATCTTTTGGGCTGTTACCAACGGTTCTTTCCAGAATTCGTTTAAGACCACGGTTGGTAACTTCGACTTGTCTGCTGGTTTGCGGATGATACGCAGTAGAGAATCTATGAGTAACACCATATCGTTTGAGAACTTTCTCTAACTGTGCGTTGCAGAAATGAGTACCCCTATCACTTATTAATGCTCTGGGGGTACCGAATCGTGAAAACAATCATTTCAAAAATTTACAAACTACCCTTGCGTCGTTTGTAGGCAAGGCTTGCGCCTCGGCCCATTTTTACAGATAATCGACTGCTTCAAGGATATATTTGTTTCCGTGTGAACCAGGAAAAGGTCTCATGAAATCTATTCCCCAAATGTCAAATATTTCACAGACTTGAATTGGATTTTGGGGCATCTCATTTCGGGATGAGATGTTTCCAGATTTCTGGCATGAGTCGCACGATTTTACGAAAAGATGAGCATCCTTGAATAGGGTAGGCCAGAAAAAACCTGCCTCAAGGACCTTTTTAGCTGTGTAGCTAGGTCCGTGATGGCCTCCTATTGGGCCTGCATGGCAGTGCTGAAGGATGTCAACAGCTACAGAATCACTCACACATCTACGGATGACTTGGTCGGCTCCTACCCGAAACAGATAAGGATCCTCCCAGAAGTAGTATTTAAGCTCGGAGATAAATTTTCTCCTCTGTTGGTGTGTGAGACCTTTGATCATCACCCCTGCTGCTAAATAGTTTGTTATGTCAGCGTACCAGGGGATCTCTTCAGTGCTACTCACGGCAATTAAAAATTAATCAGGGAAGTTATCTTTTATGCCGGACTCAATTAGCACCTCAAGATTTGGATTTTCAAGGCGAGAGAGATGGTCAGCAGTAAGATTTTTTGCTCCCTTTTTGTCTTTGATCTCAATGTCAAATTCCTGCAAGAGCAAAATCCACCGAATGAGATGGGGCTTCGCATCTTGCTTTGCAAAGAGGTAACGAAGAGCAGAGTGGTCAGTGTTGACCACGGTTTTTGATAACACCAAATAAGATCTGAATTTGTCGAACGCAAATACTACCGCTAACAACTCCTTCTCAGTGACTGTATAGTTTTCTTGAGCGTCAGTCAGTGTCTTGCTGGCGTAATAAATCGGCTGAAAGTGATTATTTATCCGTTGGCCCAAGACAGCACCAACAGCGAAATCATTGGCATCGCACATAAGCTCAAATGGTTGCGACCAATCTGGGCTCATCAGGATGGGAGCATTTGTCAATTTCTCCTTCAAGAATCTAAATGTGTGATCGCACTCAGGGGAAAAGATGAAAGGAGCGTCTTTCTCAAGAAGATGGGTTAACGGCCGAGTGATTTTTGAAAAATCCTTTATGAAGCGCCGGTAAAACCCTGCGTGTCCGAGAAAGATCCTAATGCCTTTTACATTAGAGGGTGGAGGTAGCTTTGCAATAACATCAATTTTAGCTTTGTCAACCTCGATTTCCCTCATTGAAGATTTTATGACCCAAAACTATACTTTCGCGTACCATAAAATGGCATTTTTCCCAGTTAAGAACGAGGTTAGTTTCTTCACAGCGAGATAGCATCTTCCCTATATTATTAAGACATGTATCAAAGGAGTTACCGAAGACTAAGAAGTCATCCATGAACACCTCGACACAATCCTTAATCATGTCATGAAATATAGCCGTCATACATCGCTGAAATGTTGCAGGAGCGTTACATAACTCAAAAGGCATACGCCGGTAGGCGAAAGTACCATAGGGGCATGTAAAAGTTGTCTTCTCTTGGTCCTCCGGTTGGATAGGAATCTGAAAGTATCCGGAGAATCCATCAAGGAAGCAATAAAAGGCGTTTCCAGCCAAACGCTCCAACATTTGATCGATGAAAGGAAGGGGGAAGTGATCCTTACATGTGGCATAATTGAGTTTGCGATAATCAATGCACACACGCCACCCCGTGACCGTACGAGTTGGAACTAGCTCGTTTTTATCATTCAGAATGACGGTCATTCCTCCCTTTTTGGGAACAACTTTGACTGGACTGACCCACGGACTATCAGAGATAGGGTAGATCAAGCCGGCATCCAGCAACTTTATAACCTCTTTCTTGACTACATCTTGCATGTTGGGATTCAAGCGTCTCTGATGCTGCACACACGGCTTATAATTATCCTCCATGAGAATCTTATGTGTGCAGAAGGATGGACTAATCCCCTTTATGTCAGAAATTTTCCATGCAAGGGCAGTTTTGTGATTTTTCAGAACCTGTAATAGCTTACTTATCTCATCAACAGTAAGGTTAGAAGCTATTATCACAGGCAGCTTAGAATCTTCCTCCAAGAATGCATATTCAAGATGAGAAGGAAGTTCTTTGTGTTTAAGAGAAGGTGGGTCCACAATAGATGGTCGAGAAGCCGAGCTCTCGGATTTTTCAAGGACCTCGAAAACATCTGAAATAGGTGTCATGTCAGGTGTAATAGTGCTGGTTAGCTCATCAGAGACAAGCTTTACCTGCTCTACATCCAAGACATCCTTATCCAGGATTTGCATGTCAAATGCATCCTTCTCTAGAGTTGGGACAATGTGATCCACGGGATAACGATGAAAGATATCAACGAAATAAAGAGTGTCATCCTGGCTAGCTGAGTGTTTCATTGACTTTTGGATGTCAAAAGTCACTTCATCCTTATCTACTCGAAACGTAGGCTTTCCATTACAAACATCAATTAATGCTCGAGCAGTGGCTAGGAATGGACGACCAAGAATGAGTGGGACGTTTTTGTCCTCGTCCATATCTAGGATGACAAAATCTGCAGGAAACAAAAATTTGTCAACCTTGACCAAGATGTTTTCGACTATCCCACGTGGATATTTGACAGAACGATCAGCTAGCTGAAGTGACATACGAGTCGGTTTTGGTTCTCCTAGGCCCAGTCCAGAAAATACAGAGTATGGCATCAAGTTGATGCTGGCACCTAGATCTGCTAGAGCATTGTTTACAGTGAGATTACCAATCAGACATGGGATTGTAAAGCTCCCAGGATCGGTTTACTTTGCTGGCAACTTATTTTGAAGAATGGCTGAGCACTCCTCGTTTAAAGTCACCAACGACAGTGTTAGATTATGTGCAGAGATAGATAACATGTATCAACGTGTCCAATACTATGTGACACTAAAGGATCACACCGCTGCACACCCAAATAGAACCTTTTGGATTTTACCTTTTGGTGTATGACAATAATTAATAGTTTAATTAATTATTGAGAAAAGAGAAAAATAATAAAAGATATTTATTATTTAAAAGGAGAAGTTGATATTTAGTTTAAATATTAACGGGACCAATTAATTAATAGTTATTAATTAAGTAGAAAGGTCGAGGGTACTTTATGTAATTGATTAATAGTTTAATTGAAGCTGAGCTTTAATTAAACGGCCTTAGGCCTAATAAGGGTTTATTATATAAACTTTATTAAGCCTCATTAATCTCATAACTCAATTACAAAGTTACAAAAGATAACCCTAATATCTCCTTCCTCTCTCTCTCTCGGCGGCGCTCTCTCCCTCTCTCGTGGAGATCGACGGCGGCGGAAAACCGAGAACCAACCACCGAGCGGTGGTGGTCGGCGGCGATATACACACACATACGCACGGGTCACGGTTTGATCCGAGGTTTAATCCTTAGGCGGTCTAGCAGCCAGTTCGAGGTGGTGCAGTAGCAGTGGATAACCTGCAGCTGTCTAGAGGATTGAAGAAAAGTTTTGGTTTCATCAAGGTATAACCTTTTTAATCCTTTTTCCTCTTTTAGTTTCTGTACGAGTTAGATGAGATCACTGGAGGGGGTTTTATTTTGCTGTGCATGTTTTTATACCCTACAAAACCCTTCAGTGGTATCAGAGCCACTTCTAACCTTGTAAGAGACTAGGTATGTTTCTTTTTATTCTGATGAAATATTATTCTGTTTTATCCAGAAAGAATTTTTTTTGATCATCCAAGTAAATAGAATTCAAGTTTATGATTTCTATTGGATTAGATTAATTAGTTTTTCGATAAAAAGATTGTTAGATTTAATTTTTAATTAAATCTGTTTTTTTATTTATTGTTGTTATTTGTGATAACCGAGAGCATCAACACCACCCTAATCGGCGGCGGTCTCAAGTCTGGGACGGCAGTCGCTGGCTGCCGATGATCGGCGGTGGTCTGCGGTGGTTGTGGGGGTACGCGGCGCGGAGAGCGACGCGGTTAGCAGCCCAGTTAGCGGCACTAACTATGTGGTGGGCTTTGGCCCAGAGAACCACGGCCCAGGAGGCCTGCGGCCCAGTTTGGGTTTAGCGGCTAGGGTTAGCGGCGCTAAAGGTTTTTGGGCCTCGGCCCAGTTTTTATTTCTCGGTCCGGTTTCCAATCAATGACCCAGTTTAAATATTTGGCCCAGCTCGCGGTTCAGATATTTTGTGGTCAATATTAAAATGAAATACAATTGTTATTTTAATTTAAGGTTTAAATATTATTTTGAGTTTTTTGATTAATTATCAAGTATGAAACTTGAAATATAAATTTATTGCAAATAACAGAAAAACAATATAGGGGTTTTAACAGGTTGTTAAAATCAGTAATTTTTTTTTTCATCAAGGTGAATAATTAGAAATCAGTTGCTGTTTTTACTTTCATGTATTAGTTTAGTACATGTTTGGGATGTCATAGCCGAGCCCTAGACCTTGTGGATTGTTTAATTTCTCGCACTTGTGGTTGTGATTTGTTTTATTATTCTATGGTGTGGGGAGGCCTGCGTGCCACTTACAACCCCTATTCTATTTTGTAAAAGTACTAGAATTAGAGGGCCTGCGTGCCTTTGATCAATCTTGTAATTTTTATATTTCTAGTTTTTTAGACTTTAGAATAGAATAGATTATTAGAATAAATATGAAGCTGATACAAGAACCAAGAACCAAGGAGTAGGGAGCAGGATTGGATGCTAGAGCCAGCGGGAGCTTCAGAATGTCATGCCATGTGTGTTGTGTATTTCCACCTAGGTTTTGACCGTCGGGTTTTTCGTGTGGCTCACGAAACCGACATTAGTTAAGGGCAAGGCTAAGGCATAGTTGTTTGTGGTTGTTTTATTTCTTTACATATTATATATATGCGTGGTTGTGATTAACACGATGAAATAAAACAAGGGTTTTAATAATAGTTAATTATTGAAACAGATGTTTTAAAAGAAAACTGGCTTTAAAGATTTTCTCGTTAAAAACTTGGAAATCCTTTTTAGAAAAATCTTAGATCAGAATGCTACCCACCTAATGGTACACCCTTGCTGTTAAACGGTACTCGGGTGTCGGAAGTGCCCAAACCTTGGGCATCTGGGTTCAAACCATTGCGGGAAGGGGCATGAAAGATTTTGCGATAATCGGGAGTCCCGGCCAGAATTCATGCTGTCTTAGGTGGTGCGATCTATTTTGGTGATAATCGGGAGTCCTGGCCCAAAATGCACTAGAGGGACTAAACATGCACGGTTCCTGTAACCGATGTCCCGCGGATCTAGGAGTCGTGTCCAGTTATGATACGATTGGTATAGTTCTTACCTACCAGAAATAGCATTGTCCTGGTGGGAAATGCCCAAACCTTGCATCGGGAAATGTGAAATATGGATCCTAGTCTAATAATTTTTGTTAAAAGGTAATAATTATTAGAAGATATAATCAATACTGAATCGGTTTTATCTTTTCCTTTTTCTGTAGATGTCTATTATATCTGTTATTCCGTTTTATTCACCAAGAGATTCTCTAAGTCTCATCACTAGCAAGTGGAAGCTTTCAGGTCTAAACTTTGCTGTTTGGAAGATGCATCTGAAAAATGTTTTGGATGCACAGGGAAAGCTTCACATCATTGAGAAATTGCCTCCAGAGCGACCAGGAGTAGATGCCCAGGATAGTGAGTATGACACTTACTATCAGTATTTGGCTGACGAATCTGATGTTATGTCAATTTTCATTCTCACAGCATCATCCGAGTTTACGGATGATCTCCGTGAGAAGTCGTCTTATGAGGTTATTCAAGGATTGGAGCAGAAGTTCAAGTTTAGTGAACGGATATATCATATGCTACTGATGAGGGAAATCCTTTCAGCCAAGATGAAAGAAAGTCAGCCTATTAGCGATCATCTCATTAATATGAGAAGGCTCTTGGATTGCTATGAGAGCTTGGGGTCAAAATCAAAACTACATGAGCTAGTTATGCTCTTGTTCGGTTCCTTGTCGGACTATTACCAGAAAAGAGTAATGTATGTCCTCGGTAATTTTGAGATGACTGTCGCAGGGTTGCACGAAATCCTCATGTGCATTAGCGACGAGTTGAACCCAAAGAAGCTAGAGTCACCAGTTGTGGACCCTATGCAGGAGGATGAATGGCTGGAAGAACTTGGAGAAATTTGTTACTCAGACTGTGGTAGCAAGGATTCATGCGAGCACTCACTCGACATAGATCAGCTGGACATTGGTTCGCCCAATGATACAGGTATCTTTATGATAGATTGTCTTATTACTTCTTATGAATCATGGGTATTGGATACCGGATGTGGTCATCACATATGCAATCATTTGCAGGGATTCAAGAGAAGTAAGAAACTGAGACAAGGAGATATAGACCTGCGGGTAGGCGAAGGCTCCATGGTTGGTGCTGAAGCTGTAGGGACATATTGTCTTAGTTTGCCCGCGGGCATGGTCTTAGAACTAGAACCTTGTTATTATATTCCAAGACTAATTAAAAATGTTATCTCGTTCAATTTGCTAATAGACTGTGGATTTGCTTATGTTTTTAATGAAAAGGCTATTTCATGTTTTAAAAATGATGTTTTCTTTTTCAAAGCTACTCCAGAAAACGGTCTATATACGCTAAATTTAGATAACAACAACATCTATCATATAAGTAAGAGATCCAAGAGTAACTTGAATCAAACTTACCTCTGGCATTGTCGTTTAGGACACATAAACGAGAAACGCATAGAGAAGCTCCGAGATGACGGAATTCTAGAACCATTTGACTTGGAGTCATATGATGTTTGCGAATCTTGTTTGTCTAGTAAAATGACAAAGCAGCCTTTGAACAGTGAGAATGAAAGGGCCAGCGAGTTATTAGGGATTATACACACAGATGTGTGCGGACCCTTTACTCCAGAGGCTAGAGGAGGATACCTGTATTTCATAACCTTTACTGACGACTTCAGTAGGTTCGGTTATGTCTACCTCATGAGACTTAAATTTGAAAGTTTTGACAAGTTCAAACAGTTTCAGAATGAGGTACAAAATCAGCTAGACAAGAAGATAAAGTCGCTTCGGTCGGATCGAGGTGGCGAGTATCTGAGTCAGGAATTCGACGATCATTTGAAGGAATGTGGGATTGTTTCACAACTCACACATCCGTATACACCTCAGATGAATGGTGTATCAGAAAGGAGGAATCGTACACTGCTTGACATGGTACGATCAATGATGAGTCGAAGTTCACTACCATTGTCGTTTTGGGGACACGCACCCGAGACAGCAGCGTTCATGCTGAACAGGGTTCCAACCAAATCGGTTGAAAAGACACCGTTCAAGGTATGGACGGGGAAAAAGCCCAAAATGTCTTTTCTAAAGGTTTGTGGATGTGAGGTGTATGTTAGGAGAACATTCACGGATAAACTCAATCCCAAATCAGATAAGTGTCTCTTCGTGGGCTATCCCAAGGAAACCATGGGATACTATTTCTACAACCCAGATGAGAACAAAGTTTTTGTTGCTCGTAAAGGGGTATTCTTGGAGGAGAAGTTTCTAAACTCAGAGACTCCAAGAAAAGAAATAGAGCTTCAAGAAATTGAAGAGGAGGAGATTACACCACCACCGATAGTTGAACCTGTAGTTCAACAGAGAATTGTTGAACCTCAACCTGAGTCTGTGGTTGAGGAAGAGGTGCAAACACAAGACCTTCGCAGGTCTAGTAGGCCTCATATTGAGCCAGATAGGTATTTGGGATTCCTAGTTGCTCAAGATGAAGGGGATCTTTTACCCACTACCTACCAAGACGCTGCCTCAGGTTTAGAATCTGAGAGATGGCTAGAAGCCATGAAGGCAGAGATGCAATCCATGTATGACAACCAAGTTTGGGAGTTAGTGGATTTGCTCAACACAGTAAAGCTGTTGGGTGCAAATGGGTCTTCAAAATGAAGACAGACATGGATGGAAAGGTGCATACTTTTAAAGCAAGGCTAGTGGCAAAAGGTTTCACGCAAACTCATGGCGTTGACTATGATGAAACTTTTTCCCCAGTGGCAATGCTTAAGACTATTAGGATTCTAATGGCCATATCAGCATATTTTGACTATGAGATATGGCAGATGGATGTCAAAACCGCTTTCCTTAACGGGAAACTGACAGAGGATGTATATATGATACAACCGGATGGTTTTGCGGATCCAAAGAACCCTAATAAAGTATGCAAGTTGCTTAAATCCATTTATGGACTAAAGCAAGCATCTAGGAGCTGGAACTTACACTTTGATGAGCGCATCAAAGAGTTTGGTTTTACCAAAAGTGAGTTCGAGTCGTATGTTTACACCAAATTCAGTGGGAGCGCGGTAACATTCCTAGTCTTGTATGTAGACGACATACTGTTAATAGGAAACAATATACCAGTATTACAGGGTGTAAAATCCTGATTAGGTAAATATTTTCAGAAGAAAGACTTGGGAGAAGCTGCTTATATACTGGGTATAAATATCTATAGGAATAGATCTAAGCGGCTTATCGGACTTAGTCAAAGTACTTATATTGACACAGTCGTGAAAAGATTCAAGATGGATGGATCCAAGAAAGGATTTATTCCTATGAAATCTGGCGCGATTTTTAGCAAGGCTCAATGTCCTGTGTCTAGTCAAGATCAGGACAAGATGAAATTGATACCATATGCCTCGGCAGTTGGTTCGATTATGTATGCCATGCTATGTACTAGACCCGATGTTGCCTATTCTATCAGTGTCACGAGTATATATCAGCAAAATCCTGGTGAAGCTCATTGGGTGGCCGTCAAGAATATTCTCAAGTATCTGAGAAGGATGAAAGACATATTCCTAGTATATGGAGGTTCGATGGATGAGCTCAGTGTAACTGGTTACACTGATGCTAGTTTCCAGACCGACAGAGACGACTTCAGGTCGCAGTCAGGATTTGTCTTTACCCTAAACGGAGGAGCCATATCTTGGAAGAGTCAGAAGCAAGATACAATAGCAGATTCTACTACAGAGGCAGAGTATATTGCGGCAAGTGATGCGGCAAAGGAAGCTGTCTGGCTGAAGAATTTTATCTCGGATCTTAGAGTGGTTGCCAGTATCTCTAGACCGATCGATATATTCTGTGACAACTCAGGGGCTGTAGCGCAAGCTAAAGAGCCTAGAGATCATCAGCGGACAAGGCACGTACGCAGGAAATATCACCTCATCCGAGAGATCATTGGAAGAGATGATATTAGATTGCAAAAGATACCGACGGACGACAACGTTGCTGACCTGTTGACAAAGCCGCTAGCTAGGGCTAAGCATGAGAGGCATGCGAGTTCTATATGAATGCAGTACTTGGAACATAGCAGCTAGTTCGTCTTTTTGATTATTACTATAGATATAACTTGAGACTCTTTTATTATGTAATTACATTTCATGGGATTGAAATAGGAGGTTTTTACATAATTTTTTCTAGTTGTCTATTTTTAGGATGTTTAACCTATCCATGACAAGTCAAGTGATGAGTTGTCTAAATGCCCGTAGCTACTTAATGTAGTGGGAGCTACATTAGGGAGGTAACGCTATTATGAATATTTGATGATTTATTCGGGTATGAATAAAAGCACAAGGTTGTGACCAAGTATTCATAGATATTTATCAGAGGATAAATATTGGGGTGATCCGCATCGAGTTTTCTTCATGGAGCGTTAACATAAGTAAATTTGATAGGTTGTCCTTAGACCTGAGATATTTGGTTTGGGGCATGGTAACTTCTGTACTTTAGCATGTTCTAACGTCACACCGTAACAGGGTGATCATAAGGGGCTTGTCTAGGTGCAGCGGAAGCCATGTGCTCAAATTGCAAATAGTCAAGATGGAATTTGCACCTCCTTTTTAGGAGAGATTTTTTCCGAGCTCCTCGACGATTAAGACTACTGAAAATGCGTGGCCGCGCTCGGTTAGAATGATAGTTATTCATTCGGGAAACCGTCACTGCAGAGTGTCGAAATCAGAGTCGAGAAAATCTGAGTATTAAACGTATCGCAGATTTCGAGAAAACTGCGGATGTGAGCGTTTGCATCCTCGTCGAGTAGGCTATGAAATTGAACAGAATTTTGAACCATCTGAATTACATTTGGTTTGATTTCAAAATTGTTCGCTGCCACCCTAGGTCGAATGATGGTGTTCTGGATATTGTTAATATCCGGACGAACATAGTCGTTAAGTGTCCTAGGTGGTGGTGGTGGTTGTCCTTCTTCAGCCATGTTTAGTAAACGTTCTCTTTGGCGTGGACGTTGACGGCGTCGGCGTCGTCGAAACTCACGCTCCGGTTCTTGAAAAGACTCAATTTGCTCAGAATAGAACAAACTGACAGAGGGTGCGAGAAAGAGGTAGAAAATGCAAGTGACTACCTAATCAGGCACACCTAACTTAAGTAACAAGTAACAAGATCAAATCAACAATTAAACTATTTCTTAGTATTGCCTGTCCCCGGCAGCGGCGCCAAAAACTTTGGTGTAGCCCTGACTGCGGGTTTTTCTTGTTAAAAATTCTGGGACACAACCTCGTTTTAAATTTATAAAAACGATGTTACTAAGCAGATACTACACAAGACTCAGGCAAGTATAACCTAGTCAATAGTAGTATAGACTCGGTAAGACCGGATATCGTTCCACTAGGACAGGAAGCTACCAATACTTAAGTCTCATTGTTGTTTGATCAGCAAAAATAATATAAGCACGTAACAGAATGAACTAAATTAATCAAGAACTACAGTAACTAACATAGACTAACACCGAAGGCAACAGCAGGATAACAGATCACTTAGGCTTTCGAATCATCGAGACTAATTATGGCAATAACACAATACAACACATACTATGAAGACTTGAATAGATTGAGCGCATACATGCTGTTCTAATACTCAACAAAACCACATTATCATGCAAGAACCATCACTCGAGTTATCAAGA